>JAGDQP010013665.1:19595-47193 GCA_022664845.1 Lepisma saccharinum
AATGTTAATTTATATTGCAGTGTATATATATATATATATATATATATATATATATATACATTGCAATATAAATTTACATTTTTATTCCAATTGTTGCATTTTTAGCTGCAAGTCCCATGGAAGTTCCTTTCGTCGTAAAACCGTGAATAATATTCATACCGGTACTACGTTTTACTTTGTAATTTTATATTTCTGCTTTGCTTTTGTACAAAAAAAATTAGAGTTATTATTTCTTTTCATCCAACTGTGTTAGAAATTTTATTTTATTTTACGTTCGCTTTCACAATAACAATAAATGAGTGTATGAATATGGAGAGAGAGAGGGAGAGAGAGAGAGAAATATATGAATGCTTACGTGTTTGTGTGTGTGTGTGTGTGTGTGTGGTGTCTTGCTGCATTGCGGGATTCATGAAAAATGGGTTTGTATCCTTGGCTGGTATAACTCATTTGGTGTAAGAAGGTTGTAAATGTCTATAGACATGGATGAAGTAGGGAAAACGCCTTGTCTCGTCTTGCGTTTCAGCACCTTCCTACAACTGAGATCCATACACTCTTCATGGTCAACGTCAAATTTTCTCAAAGGGAGAAATAAAAAAGTTTTTTATTTTTAAGACTTCAACTTCCATATTTTGTTTTACATCTTCTTTTAACTTTCTTACACTCTATTTTTTCTTACGTAGTAATTATTTTAGAAGAAGTTAAAAACGTGAAATCAAAATTGTGTATTTCAGAATTTTTTAAAGGAAAAGTATTCCGTAGAACAAATATTAACACAATATTTTAATAGTATAGTAAAAGAATTACGTGACTACCCAGATAGCACGCAAGTTTATACCAAGTTTGAACTAGCCTTGATTATATCATGCAATGCACAAGTTTGGTGCAAGGTTGTGGCTAAATTAATTATGGAAACATGCCGCAAGAGCCTTGATTTTTGTTTAGCTTTACAAAGTTGGCGTATTAATTTTGCTGCAGAGTTGTGGCAATACAAACTTGCTAAATCAAATTGGGGAAACATCCATGACGTGTGTTAGTAATCTACTTAGTTACGTGAAGAATAAATTACTGTACCTTTTCGGGTCCATGACATATTGTTTTTTGGTCTTTCTATTGCGTATAATGAATTAAAAGAATAATTATCTAAGTTAAATTGTTAGGACTCATGCGGAAAAGAAAGTATACCGTGAAAAACGTTATCAGTTTTGAGTCGTGGGCGTGTTTGCATAAAGAACACTGACAAGCGACAACTGAGAGTGAGCGGATTTGTGTTGTGGCTAGCGTATCGGAAAGTAAATGTGGTGATCCGGGTTCGATTTCCAGCGGTGTAATGTCTTTTGTAAATGCTGTACAGTAACATTTTCCATTTTTTTGTACATGCAATATAACAGTTTTTAAATAGTATAAGAGCACTAACAATTGATTAGGTTAGGTTAAGAGTCAGGTTCAGTGTTTTTTCTGTTAACCAGGCGATTCACTCTACGGCAACGATAACAGCTCTCCCGAATGAGTCGTCAATCGTTTTACTTATTTTTTTAAAAAAAAAGTATAAAATGTTGAAAAATGGAAAAGGAAGGAAAGGTCAGGAAATATTTATAGGTATACGAAGAAAAAGAAGTTGTTAAAACTATTACATTTCTTAACCCCGACGTTCTATACACCGTTAGTTTGTCACTGTAAAGAAACATCAATTCTAGTCGAAACGTGGTTTAAACTATGTGGAAAATTGGCAGCTAGTTTGTTTCGGAAATGTCATCGACTAGAACAGTAAAGCACACAACATTATGGTACTTTTGAGATGACTCGCTTCTGATAAATCACAAATCAGCCTTCTTCATAGCTCTACTCCAACACAAGTTCAATAAGCTTTCCCAGCTTTGAAATAAAGTCTACGTAAATGCTTTTATTACAAGAGCTGTTCCTGTAGCATAAAAAAACTAGTAAAAAGTACCTTCGTTCAGCAGAAGAACCCGTGGAGTAAACGGTACAGGGATGCACAGAAAAACAAATCTGAAGGTCGTGAGTTCGAATCCCACTGCAGACTGTTTTTTTTTCTCAATGTTGTTCTACCAACGTTTTTAAAAACAAGGTTTGTAGCAAGTTTGTCCTGAAAGGTTTGTAGCAGGTTTTTCCTAAAAGGTTTGTAGCAAGTTTGTCCTGAAAGGTTTGTAAGAAGTTTGTCCTGAAACGTTTGTAACAAATTTGTCCTGAAAGGCTTGTAGCAAGTTTGTCCTGAAAGGTTTGTAGCAAGTTTCTCCTGAAAGGTTTATCGCAAGTTTGGCATGCAAATCTTGTAGGAAATTTTGCATTAGTCAACTAGCAAGTTTGTTGCAAGATTATAGCAAGTTTGCAACCTTGCAATTCCAAACTTACTGCAAGTTTGGAGACTTGCAACGCCAAGCTTGCTATAAGTTCACTGTGCTATCTGGTATTGACTATCTTCAGTTCTTTATTTGATTTGATATTTAAATTATATGTAAATAACCCTGTTGTTCGATCCAAGAGTTTCGAAACTGGTATTGTTAGCTAAATAAGAAAATTAAAAGGAAAGCACACCAGTAATAGCCGTTTATAATACCAGTCCGATGCTAGAGCTCATATTAACCTCTTACAAGACTACTTTGGTCGTAGAAATATTACATGAGTACTAATTAGGTGCCCCGGTATCAGGTTATTACCTGAGTTTTAATCACGTATCTCTGTAATACAAGTTTGTGATGCTGTGCCCTGAGAAAAGTCGTAAAACTAGTTTATACACAGAGAAAAGTAGGAAATTCACATCGCAGGATTAAATGCATTCAGACCTTGTGTTCGGATCTAGCTTTTTATTTGGTTATTGTAAGGTATAACGCATACCCTGTATTCCCTCGACATCTTACTAATAATAAATCTAATACTTTTTAAAGAAGAAAACCAAAATCTCCATTTTGTAAATAATAATAAAAGCAAAATATAGTAATTGTTTGAAATTTCCCTAAAAAAATAAAGTTCGGAATTAGGAATAGAAATGTCCAAGCAAAGGCTCCTTTCCCTTTAGAGTATCTAAGACACACAAACATTAATTTTGTATTCAATATTATAGTTTATTAACACTGACAACTGAGATGCTTAGCGGTGGGAACAACCGTTTGTATTTCTGTTGTGGAGAATAACGTTTACTCCAAGTAGCTAAAGCTATGGAAGCAAATTAAAGAATTGAATTTTGAAATGTGTTGGCAACCCTGATCGCTGAGGTGCTTTGGAAAGTTGACACTCAGAGTGTTTTTCTCTTGTATCGAATAATCTTTATTCAAAATTGATACGAAGACATCCAACGATATGTAATCAATTCAAAAAATTGAATTTTAACACAGTTTGGTAACACTAACAAACAGAGTGCTAGGAGACGGTGATACCCACTGTATTTTATTATTGTGACGAATATTTTTGTGCCAGTTTTTGGTGGAGATCGGCCTAACAGAATGTAAGCAACTTCAAACAATTGATTTAAAAAATATGAATTGGCAATAACAATCAATACGGTTTGGGTATCTCAGAGTTAGTTTGACCTAGATCTTTCCTACGACATCTCAAGCACATCTCTATACCTTGTGGTTCCTGAGATTTATTTTTTTACTTGGACGGACGGACAGATGGATTGAGCGGTAAATAAGGCCTCTTTTCGTATTCTATGAATGGACCTAATAGGCCTATTCAAACCTGTAAAAGGCAATATTCTCAAATGAATGATGGGATACAGGCAACAATTGATCTGGCTTTTAGAATACAGTAAACAGTCGACATGTCATCTAATCTTACAATATATTTACTTTCAGATCGTACTCTGAAATGGAAATATAATTTTACTTTCGTTATTTAGTTGATGGAATATTTTACTTTGTTATTTTAATTATATTGTAGTTTCATACAACTATTTTTTTTCGCATGGTGTGTGTTTACCGTACGCTTTGTATCAGTTTCACTCACCGCGCTCTGCATCATTTGCTCAATTGAATTTGTTTGCTTTCAAACTTTACGTTATGTTTTCATCGTTTCAACACAAACTGACTCTGGTAATTTATAAACTTTGTTTACGAAATATGGATATTCTCAAACTAAAAGTTTTCCCAGAAGCCCCCTCCCCCTTATCTCCATATATGCTAACACAAACGGCATAGAAGATGCCAGAAAAAGGGCCATGAGATGAGATGCGAAAAGTCATCATGTCAAATGGAAGTAGCTGATTGGTTCACGGCAGAGAAGCGTTATTAAATTGCGGTGTCTTTGCGAAGGCAGTTTATGACGGCAGAGAAAACCTCCACCCATCATTTCTTCTTGCCTGCTTACTCTCTTTCTGACACATTCTAACATAACCCCACCACTGCACTCCGATCTCTCACCCCCTTTCGGTAGTGTTTCTCACTCCAACTTAGCTACTATTTGTGTCTCGAGCTCACACCCTCGTTTTTATTGAATTAGCAGTTTGCGGTTTATGGGGAAGTCACACGGTCATATTTCTCTTGGAGGAAAAGGTGCTGCAGACAGCAGAAACTAGGTGTGCAAAAAAAATGCATCATCAAACACACTTCCGAGTCTCCCTTAAGTTTTTTTTAGCCAGTTTTGTTTTTCTTGACACAGATCAAAAGATAGCTAAGAAACGTTTGGCCTCGAAAAAAAGGGGGAGGGCAAAGAAGTTGCACCAGAAGACGGTGATTACCCAAATATTGTTTTGGTAAAAGCAAAAACATGTATCCTGGGATGCTTTTCTCTAAAGATGTATGAAAATATTACCTGCAATAATGCATGAAAGTACCTAATATATCAACAGTCGTAATACGGTTACTGGAGCTTGACGACAACGTCAAAATATGGTCTTTAGTTATTACTAAGTAAACCTTATTTTTAAGGTACAATAATAACTTTTATTTTGTTTTAACACTGCTAAGTTTTAATTTATTGAGTTCCTCGTTGCCTAATAACGCTAAGAAGGGTAAAGTATGTGGAAGTTTTATATTCATCTGCTTTCTTTTCCACAGTTTCTTTAAGACTGGTACTGGTTATATCCAGACAATCTCTCGAAAGGTTAACGGTTGTTACCTATTTACTAGACAACATAATACACCTGTGGCAATTTATCTATTTTTCTCTGTGGTACCCAAATTGTGTTACAGTCTAACACTACACCGTTACTACAGCAGCTATACCTAATGTTTGAGTATGTGGTTACCGCTAGTTAGTTAAACCAAATTGTGCTGTTATTTTCGCACTGTTGTGGTATAAACATTGACACCGCTTCACGTTATTCTTTTGCGATACTGACTAACATAATCTTGCGGATACAAATATTGTTCTTTATAGTGAATATAAGCAAATGTTGAAAGAAAATAGCTGGTATCGATGGGTCAAAATAAACCTTGATAATGTTTTTTGTTTCACTGCTACAGCGTGCATATAACTGTAACGCGGTTTCTGCTATTCTTCTCAGTCGATGCAAGTGTTACAACGATATAATAGTTGTGTTTATACACCTTTTTAATTTGGCTAGTGGGCATTGTACGTACCCAGAGATTCTGTTAACGTAGTTACTGTTTTCTCGAAGCGAAATATCTTTCTACCCAAACACAATGGATAGGATTGTGCCAAGTGAAGAAAATGCCTATTTCTGCTCTTACAAGAACGGCGACGTACTTGTAATGTTTTCCCTTGCAGTGTGGGCATTACGTGTGCAAAACTTTACATCAAGCAGGTTGTGTATCATAATAATTTTATAAAATTTGTGAACACATGTGTAAAAATAAAAGCACAAGTATCTTTACTTTCATGTCATTTTCCATAAGTTTTTAATTATATTATTAATATCGTCTAATATTCATCAGTGGTACCCTTCTTGTAACAATGACCGATAACACGTTACAATATAACATATCGTCAGCTTTAAGTGAAATCCATTAAGTAAAAAAAAAAAGGATACAGATTTGAGAGAACAAAGAAAAACGAAATTGCAATTTTGTAACTAAAAAGACAAAACAAAAATTAAGATTAAAGTTTTATTCACACCATTCATCTACAAGATTATTTTGATGATATTTTTGTATTGCTATGACAAATAATAACAATGAATACACTTGACTTAATGTATTTCCTAAATTGTTAAAATAAACACATATTTATTAACGATGTTCTTCACCAATCGACCTTTAGTCTAGAAATCCACATCAACTTAAAAAAAAATAGCAGAATTTTGATTACCATATTTTACTTTAAAGTCGACGATATTTTCTAGCGAACATGCGCTATGGAATTCAAAATCCTGAAACCAATAAAGATAATCGTACATAATTTTCTTTTGTCCAACATTTGTTAAAGAAATACAAAAAATAGTGAGCTTTTTTTTTAAATATTGTTCTTCATAAAAATGAGCATTAATTTGAATTATATATCAATAATTTTATTTGGCATCGTTTTGCTAGAATAATACAAAATAAATTATATGGGTCACGTATGACTCATGTATACCGCTAACGTAAGTAACAAAGATGGTAGCTCAAGAAAACCTTAACTGCACTACGTAATTGTATTCACCTCAGAAATATTCGTAGGAACAATTTTTGGTCAATTAGTTGGCTGTATGTTTCATTATAGAAAGTCCCAGTGCTCTAGAGATTCTTGCTTTTGGTTGTCATTAGGGAGGCAAGAATATTTTGAGGTGTAAGATATAGGTTTTAATGTCTGAGTTATTCCAGTGTCTTCCTCAGATTCACCATGTGAATTCTGGTATGCTACCTTAACAAAGGCTCTTTTGCCCATTACCTGCACTTTTCCTTCCTTGAAAGAGTGTTCGCTCGAGGATGTTTGGAACAATCGTAGGCCATATAATGTAGGAAAGCTACTTGTATGGCACATAATCGTCATATGGCACAAAATATATTTAATTATTTTGAAATATTCTTTATCATTCCTTCGGACGACATAAAAAAAACATTAAATATGTGCATGGTATTTGAAAAAGGCAAAAATATGTCTTTTTTTAATTTTTGGAGTGTGCGTACAGCTCTTAAACGGTTTGGTTTCTGCGTACGTGTAATAAATGGCAGCAGACATAAAAGTTAAAAGGACTGCTTACGAAACTAAATTCTTCGATCTATGAAATAATTTCCACATTTTGCTGACTCTTGCTGCTTTTTTGTTATATCTATATAACTAGTAGAATGCGTAAAACTCAAATAAACCATAAATTCTATCCAAAGGAAAGTAAGAACAAAAGAAGAAAAACGCAGAACGCTCCATATAAATCACATACGTACACAAAATGGAGTTTGTATCAGCACTTCTGTTATGATTTCTGGTTTTCTGTGAAAGTGAAAACTTTTTATTCGTAGGCAAAAGAATACTAAGGCCCATTTTAACGTCAAATTATATTTTGTTACAAAAAATATCCTTTATCTGTTCGCATCGTGTGATAACAGTCTTTACGTATTTATTGGATTGTTCAATGCTCATCCATAATGTCCACCTCAATTCGTTTGATTTTATTTTCAAATCTACCGAAGATTTTTAAGAATTTTCCAAGATATCTTAGAACAACTTTACTTCCATGCTATAATAGATGCTAAAACTGTAGATACCAATTTGAGTAACAAACTTTTCGCGAGTAGATTAAATAAATATTAATTGCAAATCATGATATCGTGTGGTTTTAGAAAATAAATAGGTAAAAATTCGTTGATTCTTCTTTAAAACTTATTAATCGATTCAAATTAATTTTAATTTGTAATATGAATTTAATGTATTAAGTTTTATTTACGAAACTAACTAACTCTATGGCTTATGGAACTCGCAAGTTCATCACCGCAGTAACAAACGTTCACCATTGGATTCTATCGTGGGGAACATCAAACCAGTTTTCATCACGAACATCTACTTCTCGATAATCTCTTCTAATATTGTCCTACCAACGACGTCTCGGTCTTCCCAATGGTCTCTTTCCGTCCGGCCTTTAAACCAGGATAGAATATATTCTTCATTTTTCCCCATCCGAGATACATGAACTGTCCACCTTAGTCGTCGCGATTTCATTATTTTTACACCATCAGGTGAATCGTACAGTCCGTGCAGTTTTTCATTATGCAGTCTCCTCCATTCTTCAGTCATCTCAGCCCGTATATCTTTCTCAAATCCTTATTTTCAAACACTTGTAATTGCTAGAGTCGTACTCCAACTTTCGCAACCGTAAAGTATTACTGACAGATTAACCGTTCTGTATATTTTCAATTTTAAATTCCTTGATATTAATCGCGATGTTAGAAGTTTTTGGACTGAATAGAAACATGCGTTACCCGATACTAAGCGAGTTTTTTTTTATTTACGTAATGTGGAAGTAAAATTAAAAGAATTAAACTGTGAACGTATTTAAATGGCTGCTACCATATGAACCAAGATCAAACCACGATGAAGTAACGCGAAAAGCAGATGACAGCCCATTTGTCTTTGACTGCTGCTGACGTAATAAGCTTGCACATTTTCCCTTGTTGTCATATTTAGTAAATACAAAGCATCCAATGTAATATTTATTATCTGCTTTGTAACTAGGTGCTGTAAGAGAGGAGTCTTTAAGTACAGGTATTACAGACTGTGGAAAACTGAAGAACAATGATTAAATGATTGTGACTGAGAAAATCTGGTTGACCAAAGTTGCAACACTGCAGTCACGTGGTTTCAAGACCAAGGGCCGGCTTATATATCAATTCATTAAACCCTTCATACTGAATCATTAATTACGGTAACAAGTATAAAACGCGTATAAACTTTTATTGCTGGAGTTATTGGTCACTTTCGACTTAAGAAGACACAAGGAGGATGAACTGAAGCATCAGTAACGCACAAAACTTGATATTGTTGCTTGATAACAGGGCACTCGTCAGGGAAATGGCGGAGCTATTGACTTCTTAAATTCAAATCTTAATTATTTATGCCCTTGAGGCATCTCAGGCGCAGGCCGGGATAGGGGAGGGGAGGGGAGAAGACGTTAGAAAGTAGATGGCTAGGGCTTAGTTAGTTGGTATCATCCTGTTCTAATGTGACTGTGGAAAATCCTTCAGGCCATCGTAATGGTGTCGTTTCAAGTACCTCTCGATTTCTAAGCCAATGTTCTACTAACTGAGAGACGGGTTCTCCATATATGGACTACTTTTCCAGTCATTTCATCGGGCAGTTCTTTCTGTGCATTTCCATTGTTTTTTGTAAGATGTATTGGTTTTTTAAAACATATCTCATATCTGGAATGTATTTTAAAATTTATAAATTATGCTCTATTGCGTTTAGTCAAAAGATCCTGGGTACGATCTCGGATCGGACATAAGTAGTTTAAAAACCTATTGAAACAAGAGCTGAAGCCGGGCCACTTTTGGTGAACCAATGACCCGGTCTGACCTGAAAATAGGTGATTCGATCCGAAACTTGACTCGGTCTGGGAAATACTAATTAACTGGGAATTTCGGCATCATATTATCCATAGAGCATAATATCTCCGGCCCTCGTTATCCATGAAAGAGACTTTGTTCAAACTCAAGGAAAAAATTAAAACTGTGCTTTGTCCTCTGGGTTCCAGGGTATAAATCGGGCCAAAACTTGACCCGATTGACCCAGTGACCCATTTCAACTCTGATTGAAACTAGATTCCGTTCTTAGAACATTACTATCATTTATGCATAATGAAAGGACATGAAACGTCCATTAGTTTGTCTTGTCTGCACCTGTAGTCCTTTGGCAAACCTGTTACGAGTAAGAACTCGTTCTCGTAATTAATATGTTACTAATAAATGTTGCCTAAAGTTTCAGTAAGTTTAAAGTTTACTGGAATTATTATTATTATTATTATTATTATTATTATTATTATTATTATTATATCAGCTACTACTAATAACTTATATGTACGTTGGGCTATTGTTAAAATCACATCATATTGGTGGCATATCATTCAACAGCAAGACACTAGCTGAAACCCGCGGTATCCGTCCGCACTATTTAAACATGGTTGGCAACACTGAACACTAGGAACGTTATAGGGTGAGCACTTGCTCAGTTTTTCTTCTATGATGTTGAATAATGTTCATGGCAACTTTGGTGTGGATTCATCCAACTGTATTCATCCAACTGTATTCATTCATCAAAAATTGGATTTTAAAATAGGTATGCAACATTGACAATTGAGGTGATTGGGGTCGGAGACACCAACAGTATTTTTGTATTCAATCGAATCATGTTTATGCCAAGTCCACTACGGATATTTAAAATGACATAGACAATGTTTCAAATTTTCAATTTATAAGATTGGTTCGAAGCAATATATCCAAAGTAACTCCATCACCTGTTCACGTGAGTAAATACCAAATTTGGTGCAAATATATCCAACAGTATTGAAGGAATATAAAATTTAAAGTTTTGAAATTGGTTGGTAACACTGATAAATGTGTCATTGCGGCGCATGAAGTATCTCTTTGATCTCCCAGTATCTAAATGCCAGGTTTTGTGCTGATCTATATAATAGTATGAAAGAAACTAGAAATATTGATAATTTGCAATTGGTTGGCAACACTGATAACTGCGGTGCCCGTACTACTTCTATGACGTGTCCCAGTACCTAATGCATATGTACGAAAAATTTGGTACAAATCAATGGGCTAGTGCACATTAGTATAAGTAAACACAGTTGTAGAATTTTAAAGTTTTAAATAGGTTGGCAACACTGTCAATTGAGGGTTTCGAGACCGACACACATTGTTTTATTGTGTCGGTTAATGCGTATGCCAAGTTTGGCACCGTTACGACAAATTGTGTGGAAGCAATTGTAAAATTGAATTTCAATAATTGGTTGGCAACACTGAGAAATCGGTGACTCGGAATGCTTCATAACATATCTAGGCATAAATACGAAATTAAAGAAAAAGTTTTCATGAAAATCGGCACGGGATTTCCTCAGATCTAACGGGGATACAGACGGAGAAAAGTAAGCGATTTAAAAGAAAAACTGCCACCTTTAGAGTCAAAGTGATAGTTTTCCCTAATCTTTCAGACCACGACGAATCCAATTGTGTATTGCTCATCTTCGTCTGGTTTGTATTTCCGGAGATCTAGAGGGGTTGAAGAAAGACAGACAGTATACACTGTATAGCTTTTTTCCGTATATACGGATGCGCTAATAAAAAGCATAACTATGAATGTTTGTCTGGATCGTAGTTATATTGTCTAAAATACATTTGGTAGTTTCGAGAAGAATGCGTAACATGCGATGCTATCAGACAATAACACTTAGATGAGCTTTTAGGTTATATATCTACTATTTACCATTCCAAGCCAAAAAATAAAGGAAAATAAAGGAATAAATACAATTTACTGTCTATAAACAGTTTATTTTTACTACAGTAGCATTGGAAAGCCATACATTTAGTATCAAATTCCTGGCTATTTTGCATTTTCCGTTCAAAAACTGCAATTTAATATTACACAGAGCTTTTAAGAAATGTAGACCATAAATTATCGGCTGAATTCCTTACTAAAGCAACAAAAAAACTTCATTTAAAAATTAAAAAAAAATTAGTAGTTCCGTAGTTTTAGGCGCCGAAAGACGGAGACGAAATTGTTATAAATAACGTCATATATTGACAAGCAATGCCGCGACATCTCAGCTTAACTAATCATATTTTAAATTGCACCCAATACATTTATTTAAACAAAGTTAATGATTACAGAACACAGATTAGAGAGGGGCAGTAATAATTGCTCACAATAAAATTATTATGGTGGGAAACACGTACACGTGTATGCGGAACTCATTCAATCATAAACTTTGCTCAAACTTATGCATTGGGTACAGCTTTGAGCACGATTTGCTAAGCTGACATGTTTAGTGTCATATGACGTCATTGATGACAATGCTGGGTCATAATTGGATAACTGTTACTCCGAATCTACGCATGTTTCAAAGTTATTTCAAAGGAACCCTTTTTCCCTTATTTTTGGTCGTGTTAGAGGGAAATCACTCTGCAATCAATGACTAATTTGTGAAACGCCCTGTATTAGATTCTTTATAGGCTCACTGGTACTCAGTGGTTATTCACAATGACCAAAAGTAGAAATGAAAACTGATGACTGAAATGATGATGAGGATGATACTAATCGTAATATAAACAAAGAACCATCACACAAAGACAGCTTTTCAGAAACTTTCTTCTAACATCAGTGATTTTGTTCCACGAAAACATTGAAGCTTCCAAAATTAGCATTCTAGTCTCATGTCCCCGCGGAAAGTAATGATACTAAATACTTTATGGCATATTGAAGTGAAACGCCCCGAGAGTGGTAAACGCGAAACGCGAGTTTCAACCAACGAGATTTTATGTCATCCGTCACGATCGGTATAATTAACCACACACTCTGACTTTCAGCAACACAGTGTAGAACAACTGGGAGCATCAAAGCGGTTTCTGCGGGCAGATTTGACGTAGAATAGAAAAGCAAACCGTGAGAAGAAAAAAAGGAGATAGACAAAGAGGGGGATTAGGAGAATGGGATAGATCAGAAATAAGAGAAAAGGGAACAAAACACATCCGAGCTGCATGCGCTTGTAATGTATCATTCAGCTTCAGTACAGCTCCATTGGTTTATGACAATTACTAACTTTATAGCTTTATGGATGTCTCGTAAAGTGCTGATCTGGTAGCAATCGATTAAATCTGGTGTTGGGCTCCCGGCAGGTCATCTGCAGTATCAATTAGAAGTAGACAGAAACTTTGTAGTAGCTAAGCTCTCTCTCTATATATATTTTTTTCTGGGCTCTATCAACCATAGCTAATTTATATCAATCGTTTACTGTATATCTAAATTTATGATAATTTAAATACTGTTGTAAAATGTATCTATGCAATACACTTCGTTATCACGCTCCCAAGATTTGTGAATAATTAACTAAAAGATTCCACTGGTTACTGCTAACCTTTGCTTTTTTTATTTGTCAAGAAAAATATATGGGAAAAAAAAAGAAAAAGTCTGATTACAGAAAAAGAAGATTTAAGTTGACAATTTCTGCCATTTGGATTACAACAACGTTTGTTAGCTTACATAGATCATTTTCTGATTTGGTTATCTAATTACAGACTTTTCTTTAGTTCACAATGGTTCGTGGTGTCCTCAAATCTTGCAACGTTAATTTAACTTATTTCCCGATATCATGCAATGATGAAATTTTGCACAGCGAAGGAAGTCGGATGTCAATACAATATTCCATTGTTACTTTCATATATGTCTATATATTTATATATTTTATAATATAATATATTATATATTTTTTAATACGAACTTCTCTATCCTAAAATAAATAATAGCCTGCAACGATATTGAATTTGTCTGCTTGCAGAACACTTTAGGATTTGGGTCATAAAACATTAGCTTTAGAAAACGTAGCTTTAGAAACACCAAAATAATTTTCAAGAAAATAATTTAAAAGACTTTTTAAAAACACATTTTTCTTAAACAATTCGTACTAAAAAAGCAAAACATAATTTTGTTTGTGCATGAGTAAAAAGAAAAGCATTCGGCGTGCCAATTCAAGAATTTATAAATTGACTGTATATGAGAGCGGGTCCCATTCATTTTTTAGTCATGTAAAAACTTTTTTTTTACTTTTAATACGAAAGAAAAGTATGTTTTTAAAAAGTTTTTAATTTTTTAAATATTTAAAATCAGATTATTCAAACGATAAAATTTTACACAGAGAAGTTATAAGTGAACAGAATATGTACAAATAGTAATTCCATGAGAGTTTGTAAAACTAAAATAACCCATAGGATGAGTATAAGTCAGAAACGCACACAAACACATCTCAAGAACACACGCATGTTCAGATATTATAAATACGCAATAAATATGGTCATGTACTTGTGTCTGTTCGACTTACACACACTATTAATTCTGTTATTATTTTTTATCTGTAATTTAGGTAATCCCTACAGCGAAAACAGGTAGAGAGAATTGGACATTCGATTTATAGTCAGAGCCCTTGCTGTTTTCTGTCTGGTTATTTTACAACATACTTTAACGTTATTTTTGTACAATATCTACTTTTCTGAAATTGTATTCTTACACAGAAATTTTCACCAGTTTCTTCACTATCACTTTTAGTATTAACAATAATGTGACATTTGCCACTACGGTTTATTTTCACGGTACTTTTTGACTATTCACACTTTGGTCCATTGTCATGCACGTTAAATACTAATTATTATCAATCGTGCAGCGCCTCTAGTAATCGGAATTAAAAACATAATAATTCATTCTTGTATTAAAGGTGGTAGACTGCATAGGACGAGCAAGCGGGGATAATTAAAAGTTTTCGGCGTAGTTCTTAATTTAGGTATAGTGCAAGGTGGGTCATATTTTCCTCCTGGGTTTCCAAACTCAATAAAAATATAAGAAAGTTAGACGCTGCAGGAAGAATGTGAAATCGGAACGGCACAAAATTTTGAAAGAATTTTTCAGGTGCTAATTGATGTTTTATCCGCTAGGGGCAATACTGTCACAATTTTGGAGAATTCTGGTGAAGAGAAAGGATTTCGTGTTGGAATTCGCAAAACTATCAGTAGTTGCGGTGAAACCAACTTTTTCGTGCAAACTAATATACAGAAATGCTAGGGATGGATAGTACGACCAACAACTTCTCAAGCGGCGCGAACAGGCGTATAAATAACACTATAGGCTTAAAACCTTTTTTTTTTTTTTTTTTTGCCGAATAAAGTTTTAGTCATATGTAAAGACCTGCATTCGTGCCGGATTCTACATCAACACTTTATGGCTTGATCCGAAACAGACTCAAAATCGGGCAGCGCTGATATGAAGCTGAAGAAAAATGTTTAGGTTCCTAATTACTCACTTTTGTAACCGGCCCTGTTCGATTTTTGTCGGCTCTGATCGAGCCAAAAGTGTGGATGTAGAATCGGATCGAGCTGGGCCTAGCTGAGATCGGGCCCGAATGCAAGGCTTTGGTCATATGAAAGGGTTGGTAAACCATCAAGTTGGTACTGAGCAGTATTAATTCTACGCACGAAACCCCAAGTACGTACGGACGAACCAATTTGTGACTAGTACAATAATTTTCTTCAGATCTGTGTGTTGTTAAACGAACAGACCAAGCAAGGGAGCTAGCCGACTTATTAGTTCAGAAGTACGCGGAGGAACTAGTCGGCGAGAATTTTCTGTATCACTCACACTTTGGTTTGTCTGTAGGTGCTTTGCTATGGTAATTTACACGACAATATAATTTCACAGCTACTACCCACTATTTGTTTTGTGAATTACCGTGTTTTCCGGTCACAAGGACACTCCATAGTTGCAAACCTGCCACTGCTAGGGGTGGAAACATAAACCAAATGCCCTGAGTTTTTTGTTTCCCATAAAGCATTGACGTACTGCTGTGTTTATCTTGGATACACCTCTATTGAGATCAGAAACCTGAGATTGAGTTTTCATGCACTATGGGTAGTGCAAGTTAATTTGGATGGTTACGCGCCAAAGCGGATTAAGCCAAGGATTTTAATTCAATTTTTATTTATAGCCTTCAGGCATCTAAGGCTTAGGCCGTGATAGGGGAGACGAAAGTATTCGGGAAGGTGTCGGCCAGGGCTTATGTTAGAAGTGCCATCCCGGTATTTTCCTGGTATGACTAAGGAAAAAAACCATGGAAAAATCTCCGTCAGGATGGTCGGCCGCTGAGATCAAACCCACGACCTCCCGAAGATTACGCCAACGCTCTATCACTGAGCAAAGACGGCTAGGTGGATTAAGCCAAGAAAACAATTTTCTGTAAACTCGATATAGTAAAATGATAATGAAAATAGGCTAGTTGGTAACACAATTAAGATCTTTTGTTCTTATGTAAAACTAATAATAGCTTCTGATTTGTATACTTTTTAATTGTAGAAATACCACTCGTTAATCCAATTTCACGTTAACAAATTTTTTATCAAGGCATTGGATACATGGAAATTTCCAGTGACATTTTTAACGGAAATAAGAACCTTTCCGGAATCAAAGAATAATTAAGAAATTACTTCTCACAAAGTTCTCGATATTTTTGTGTTTAATCCTTTCTTGTTAGCATTCAGAATAATTTGTTGAATAATTAAGAATTGAAAGGAATTTTGTCTTATTGTTGGTAATTATAGTTTGGATAGAAATAATATTAAACTTTCTAGAGTGTGTGTCTCAAATAATGGTGAAACTTTCGGGAGGTGATTTTTTACATCAAAACAAGAAAAAAGTTATTTTGAAGAAATTCCGAAATCTACTTAGCTTCGGATCTACAGGAGCTCAAAGTTACGTCTACATCTTCACAAATGGCGGCATATCTTGATACATAATGATGTAAGCGGTGTCGGTGTAGCAAATCACCTTCGAAGTAGTTCCCAATCCATCTATCTTATATGATAATGTTTATGATTGACGAATATAGTTTACATTAGAGGGGATTTTTATGCTTGTCCTAGTAAACAATTAAATTCCTTAGGTTGCTCAAATATATATATCAGGTACTATTTCGAATGTGATTTACTAAGCCGACACGCTTAATTCATTACGTCTCGAGATATGATGTCATTCGTGACGATGCCTCCTTAACTTTGAGCTCCTGTAGCTCAGAAATTAATCAGATTTCGGAATTTCTTCAAAAGAACTTTTTCTTTGTTTTGATGTAAACAAATCACCTCCCGAAGTTTGCACCATAAATTCGGGGACACTATGTATTTTGCTTCATTCTTGGAAACTATCTTTTCTCATTTTATTTTTAGGAAAGCTCTATAGACAGAAGCGGGGGTAGTAGCCTACATTTTTCATAAATATGGAAAAAAATAACAATGCATGAATGTTATGCTTCAGAGGATTCTAAAGCCGTAATGTTTAGGTAATTAAGTTAGTTATTTACGTAATTTCATTCTATATCGTTAAGTCTACATTCTGAAGGATAATCTAAAGCTACAATCTCCAACAAAAGATGGCAGCACTATCTTCGTATATGTCTAATGTATTTTCACTGTTAACACGAAATTTCCTTGATGCTCCTACAAATTCAAACCTAGAGAGTCCAAACTTTCAGGGAGGGAGTTCATAACCAATTCAAGAGCATGATTGATGCCGAATTTTTAATTTTCTTCTTTGTTCATTGTTGAAAGAGATTCATTGTTATAGGTTTCGATATTCACAACAACAACAATGGAGTGTTTTCAACAATGAAGGAAAACGAAAATAAAGAATCGGCATCGATCATGCACTTGAATTGGTTATGAACTTTCTTCCCTGAAAGCTTGAACTCTCCAGGCATGCATTTGTAGGAGCAGCAATGAAATTTCGTGCAACGATAAGAATACATTAGACATATACGGAGATAGACTTAAGGACAAATGTGCTGCCATCTTTTGTTGGAAATCGTTGCTTTAGATTATTCTTAAAAGGATAAAGTACTTATATGAAATCAACAAACAGGCTTCTCATATCAGGCACGTACATTTTTCTTGTAAAAGAAAAAACAGGGTGGCCACAAAGTTCCATTATCCCTAACAGAAGCAAAGAAAATTAAGAGCCGAGCTGCGTATGAGGTTGTATTTACAATGTACCATACATTCCTGAGCTTCAGCTTTGATATAACCCATTAATGATCCAAAGAATTAGTCTGTGCACCGTCATTCTCTTTGCAAAAGATACCACCATAGACCTCATAATAGATAGACTTATTACTCTTTCCCATTTCTGGCTGCGCTAAAACTAATTTACTTTTGTTCAGAGCACGTGACTTTGAATCCATCCGCTAGGTAGCTCTGCCATAGATGGCATATACTACTACGAGGTCTATGGCAGAGCTACCTAGCGGATGGATTCAAAATCACGTGCTCTGAACAAAAACCCATTAGTTTTAGCGCAGCCAGAAATGGGTAAGCGTGCTAAGTCTATCTCTTATGAGGTCTATGATAATACGCATTGCTCTCGTAACTTGAGAGAAAGCTTGTCGCACAGCATCTTTCAGTTCATCAGTGGTACCGTGACGTTCCTGTGTCATGATACCCTTTATGAATCCCAATAGCGCATTATCACAGGTGGTGAGGTCCGAGCTTCGTTGAGGACAGGCAAGTAGAGCTGGGAGGATAGATGACCCACGACCAATTCACCGCCCAGGAAATACCTCATTAAGAAATTCACGTGCTGTTATGGGATAATAGGCAAGTACCCCATCGTTCTGAAACCAACATGTGTCCTTAATGCTATACTACTCCAGGAGGGGAACAAACCAGTTCATCAACATGTCCAGGTACCGATGTTGATTTACAGCACCATCGAAGAAGTACGGGCCAATCATGGGTTGTCCAATGGGGTAACTTGATGTTTCAGTCATACTGGTTACTTCTTAAACGGAACAGCAATGAAACATAACAAAAAGGGTTTAAATATCACGGTCATAATATAATTATACTTTTCATGCAATTTACATAGGGGTAATGGGACTTTGTGTTCACCCTGTATTTGGTGGAAAAGTATGTAAATACATGTACATTCATAGTGATGATGACGATTTTCCAGTTCCTTTGTCGTAACAGCTTCAAGAACTGTATACTTGCCCCTTGAGATAAAGTGGTAACTTCAAACAAAATCATTATGAGAATTTATGTATTTAAAATTTTTAGGTAAAGCGTTGTATGGCTGTGCATATGCTGTAAAACAGAAGCTGTATGTAAATCCGGTCCCTTTATGTAAATATCAGAACACAAAACCTGTGTGACTGAGCAGACTGACTAACTGTCATTACACTGTGATTTACAGACGCGAAAGGATTTGTTTAAGTACATCCACCCTGCTTACGTCCTATCCTAGTGAAATTAATGCGTTCTCGGTGACCACAAAACCATTTCCTTTCAATGAGTGACCACAGCACCTGCGGCTCAAATCTCTACAGACGAGTATCTATATCTGGTTGTATTTCGTTTCTCCTAGTTTCCAAGTTCCATTGGCGATTACGTTAAGATATTGCGTTCGAGTAATATACAGTAGAATTCTGAACTTATTTTTGGAAGTTTGAGTATGTGAATGTCTAACTAGCATTGAAACTTGGTTTTAATAATAACAAAAAGTGTTGTTGCATATAAGGGAGAATAAGTTAAAGTGTCGCACAATAATAGTCATAGTAGATGGCTGATAAAATGGCAAAGATAACATATGGAACATGCATTTTACATGTTTATCGAATATTTCTTCTTTATTGTCATAGTTTACGTATTATCGGGCCTAAAAATGTATTCGGTGGTCATGTTCTATAGATATAAGTGGCCAACATTTTAACTCTGGCTGGGGTGTCAGGAATAAAGTGAACGGACAAAGTTGGAACGAAAATCTCCCCAAGTTCCTGATAATGTCCTGTAATCCGGCGTAGCTAAATATATACAGTAGTTCTTGTTGAAAAGCATTTCAGACTCAAAACTTTAAGACTCAAGAAACATCGGTCACATTCTTTTGGTTGACGTCCAAGTTGCCAAAAGATAAACGCAAGAGCGAACAAAATAATGAATATCATTTTGTTGGCGGCAAATATTGACAGTGGTAGTTTTTAGAGCAAAATCAGTCGCGAATAGCTTCATAATGATATGAATATCAAAATCGAAAATATATAGAAAAAGTGGTGAAACTATCAAGTTTATTAGCACGACATTTTCGGAAGAAATATTAAAAACAATGCAGTCAACACTCGTGTAGGTGCGTCTAATTCCATGTTAGATACTTGTTACGTCACGCAGTATTGCAACTTTAGTCTTTGGGATCTTGTAGTTGAAAAGAGCAATTTTGTTTTTGTATACGAGTTCTTAAACACTAAATTCGGAAGAATCCAATTCCGCTCGAATTGAAAGGAATATATAATCTTACTACAGCGGAAAATGAGGGACAATCTTTTGCAGCGGATTTTCATTACAGAAGAGATGAGAAATTTCCGCTCCAAATTAAATGGGATCTATAGTAGCTCTTTTTAATAGACATGTGTAATCTTTTTGAGATAAATTTCCGTTTATTGAGATGAAATTGTGATCATTTGAACATGAAAACGACGAAATGAAATGTTGGTAATGTAAATAGAAGCAATAGGGAGCATTTATTCATAGGTGACGAGAACGGAAAGCATTATTCTTATGAATGGAAAAGAGAAGAAAAAAGTTGACCTCCGTGGAATTGAACCTGTTACCTCCCGGCCATCATGTCTTTTGTAGTAATTTTTAACTAAATACGATTAACTTCACAGTAGCGTTTCGCCTTTAGATAACTTTTGCCGTAACAAATCGCGAAAAACAAACTTTACCAGTGCCGACGATGCATTGTGAACAACTCTAAAAGATCAGAAAACACCCTTTCAAGTTTGAAGAATAAATTACATCCGTAAATCATCGGAAATTCATCTAAATAGATGTCTTTAAAAAAAAGGCGAGAGTGTTTAATTAGAAACCACTTTTTTGATTGAAATTCAATATTTTTCGATGACATCGCTTTCTCATCGAACCAAAAGTGAAATTTCCGCTCTTTTGATTTCATGTCTATCTTTAGGTGGAACACACTCGAAGTACAAAGGAAAAAGTATGACAAATTTAGCAGTAACAATGTACACTAAGAAACATTGTGATGTACACATTACAGAATGGACGTTCAATTATTTGAGTATATTAAAAACAGTACATAACATTAACAACACTAAAACAGCTAACATTTTGAGAAGTATAGCTTATTTAAGTGGCGTGGTTAAATGTTCTCTAGAAACTAACTAGAAACGAGAATCACAAAACAATTTTTGATCTATCCAAATTCTACTTGAAATTTTAACCTTCGACGTACAAAGCATACCCTGGTTTAGGGGTAATTTTAGAGGTTCGTTTTATCCAGAAAATACAATAATTGACAAGTATTATAAGATGTGAAGTGGTGCTTTGAAAAATCGTTCAGATGTTAAGTATGCTAGAGAAGTCGTGCTTGGTCTGTTTAACAAAAAAACAGAGATAAACAAGCATACGCCAAATAAGTTTAGTAACGATTATACTGTATATATGCTTGAATACTTGGCCAGAGAGAGAGAGAGAGAGAGAGACAGAGACAGAGAGAGAGAGAGAGGAAGAGAGGACCAAAATGAAACTAGGGGATTAAAGAGGGAAAGACGTTCCCAGAAAGGCTAATTAGAACATATTACACCCTAGATACCTATTCTACGGAATTTCCTTAATTATTTCTGTTATAATTGCATCTCTTTTGGATTTGTATAAGCATAGGAAACACAAAGGATGGACTTTCTCTTTCACTTTCTCGTGCACATAGAAATAAACACAAGCAGCTCGAGAATAGAGAATTACCTGAATTAACGCAGTCTAATGTCT
This sequence comes from Lepisma saccharinum, assembly GCA_022664845.1. Classification (NCBI taxonomy): domain Eukaryota; kingdom Metazoa; phylum Arthropoda; class Insecta; order Zygentoma; family Lepismatidae; genus Lepisma; species Lepisma saccharinum. Next base: position 41,009 of record JAGDQP010013665.1, read on the forward strand.
CTTTATAATTTTTGTATATTTGAGTTAGATTTGAATTTCATTATTAAAGAAATGTCTTTTATTCATTCCAGAAATCGCCTTTAAAAATAATTGCAGTGTCGTAACAAGTGAACCAAGTAAAATTATTTTGTTTTCCAGATGTATTTCTTTTCAACCCTTATGAGCTGCTTGGGATTACATAATTCCACTTTACTCGTAATCATTAATTTTGGTTTTGTCCAGTTAGGTTTTATCAAGGATATTTAAGAAGAAAGAATATATATTTCGACCTGCAATAGCTCAATGGTAGAGTGCTTATCTCTGGTGCATGATGTCCTCGATTCGATCCCTGCTCGTACCATATGGGCTTTGTGGTGAACAAACACCGTGTGCATGAGTTTTCTCGGGTTTCTAACACTTTCTTCATTTCAACAATTCTCCTGTTATCATCTATTCGGCCTGAGCCAAAAGTTAACCAAAGGCCTTAAAAAAATTCTTACCCCAGAAAGCTTTCATAAAATATGCAAAGAAATTTTAGTAACTATTACTCAAGCAACTTGTTATTGAGAGAATTGACCGTATATCGTTTCATGCGTTGGTTCCCTAGTTTATATCTGAGTCAAGGGTGGTTGTATGAATACAACAGTTTCCTGAGCTGAGAAGGAAATGGGATAAGTAGAAGGATATGGAGTGAAATGAGATCAAGAAAAGTGAACATAGGAACAAGAAAAAAATCGGAAAAAATGTCTGGAGGAAGGAACGACACCTACAGAATTGAGAGTAGTGAAGGAAGAGGTAGAATGTAACATAAGAAGGTGAAAGAAACTAGTGTTGAAGTCGATACAGAACTTATTTCGAACGAAGCAAGCAAGATCTTTACAGATAAAGAACAGAAGAGCACAGGTTGAAGACAAAAGTGTTAATTGACAGATGAAGTGAAGAATGAAGCGGAAAAGGATTGAAATGAGTGACGTTAATAAGTAACACTAGGATAAGCAGAGAAGAAGAAGCATTTCTGAGTTTAGGGTGTAAGTTTAGAAAGAGAAACGTGAACGGATCTCCAAATGATATAAAAGCATTTCTGAGTTTATATCTACAGCCAGTCTACAGATCACCAAACGGGAGAACTCTGAAGAAGGCAGTGCAACAGTGCGAAAACGTCAGAAGCATTTTTTGTATTTGGCAAAAACATAAATTTACTAGAATTGATTTAGTTATAAATATTTAATGGAAATGTTGATAAATTTACATGGAAAATTATGGCTAACCAAATATAACTACAAAGATTGAATATATTATATACATTTATTATTTTGTCTGAAAATAATCTTTTTGTGCCTGAACCACAAAAAAGATCCCGGGAGAGACTGATTTTAAAATTCTGTATTAGTCGTTTCCATCATTATATTTCCGACATATATATATAATCATATCCAGCCGCTTTTTATCCACTGCTGGATGAAGGCCTCCCCCTTTTCTTTCCACATATCTCGGTCTTATGCTATCCTCAACCATGTAGCTCTTGATTTCATCTACCCATCTTGCATTCGGACGTCATCTAGGTCTCTTCTATTCTCTAGGAATCCAGTGTAGTACCTTTGTCGTCCAGTTTTCATCTGTTCGTCTAGCTATGTGACCGTCCCATTTCCACCTCAGCTTCTTCGCAGTCTTCATTACATCCTCTACCTTTGTTTGGGCGCGAATCCATTCATTTGTCTTCCTGTCCCTCCTGGTTATTCCTAGCATGCATATCTTCATTGCTCTTTGTGTGACTCTCAATCTTTGAGTCTTTTGCGCATTCAATGTCCAAGTTTCACAGCCGTACATCATCACAGGTAAGACACATTGATTATAAATTTTACGCTTCAGACACATTGGTAGTTTGCTATTGAAAATAAAGTGCAGTCTTCCAAACGAGCTCCACACCATTTTACATCTTCTATTTATTTCATCAGTTAACTTGGCATTCGATGTTTTGAGCTAGCCTAGGAAAACATACTCATCAACTATGCCTATTTTCTCTCCGCTAATCTTTATTTCCTTTTTGCAGCATATTGATTATATATGACCGTTGTTTTACTTACATTCATTTTAAGGCCTATTTTCAAACTCTAATTATTCAGTTCTTCCATTCTGGTTTGTAGTTCTTCCGCATTTGAAGCAAACAGGACTATATCATCAGAACCGTAGGTGATGAAGATATTCGCCATTATTTTTAATTCCAACTTCATCCCAGTTTAAATTTAGGAACACTCTCTCCAGGACCGCACAAAACAGTTTTGGAGAAATTGAATCTCCTTGCCTTACCCCCTTTCCAACTTTAAATTTTTCACTTTCTTGATGTAGTCTAATGACAGATGTGGCAGTCGAATACATGTTTCGCAGTAGCTTGATGTACTCATTTTCGATGCCTTGATGTTCAAGTGATTTAAGTACTGCTGACAAGGAGAACGAATCGAAAGCTTTTTCAAAATCTATGAATCCCAAACATAGTGGAAGTTCATATTCATTAGTCTTTTCAATAACTTAATTCAATGTTTGTATGTGGTCCATTGTGCTAAATCCACGACGAAATCCGGCTTGTTCCATTCCCTGGTTAAAACCCAAGTCCCGTTCAATACATTCAAAATAACTTTGGTGAACATTTTGTATAGGACCGAGAGTAAATTAATTGGTCTGTAGTTTTCGACGCGTTCTTTGTTCCCTTTTTTGTACAACAAAACTATAACAGCATTATTCCAACTTCTCGGTATCTCTCTCTTCCTCAGGCACATTGAGAATAATTTAGCAAGTTCCTCTTTCATCTTTTCACCTAACCATTTAAACATCTCTGCTGTGAGTCCATCTTCTCCTGGTATCTTTCCGTTCTTCATCCCTCGAAGTACTTTATCCACTTGTTCTTTCATTACATCTGGGACATCTACATCATTCTCTTCTGAGTATTCGTTTCCTAGCTCTTCTTCGGAGTAATACAATTCTCTGTAGAAATATGTTTATAATTTCTTCCTTATTCCGTGTTACGGTCCCGTCTTTTTCCCTATCATGAGCTGCTGTTTGGTTTTCTTCTGGCTCTTGTTCTCCTCGATTGTATTTATAACAATATTGTCGTTATATCTTCGTACATCCTCTCTTATTTTCTTCCTTACGGTTTTATTTAGTTCTATGTATTCAATCCATTTTATGTAATTTTCCTCTTCTTTCATTTCCCTTCTTTTCTTCATCAAGAGTTTAGTTTTTTCTGAGATTTTGCTCTCTCTTTTCTTTCTGGTGCCTTCTACTTCCTTGGCTGTCTCTCTTATTATCTCTGTCAGTATTTTATTTCTGCTGTTGATGTCTTCTTCATCCTCTAACTCTACCAAGGCACTGAATCTGTTGCTTAGTTCTATCTCGAATGTCTCTTTGTTTTCCCTAGATTTTCCAGATCCAAAAGTGGCGGTTTTCCTCTGGTAAGCTTCTCTCTCTCAAGTCTAGTATTTATTTTCAGCTTACATCTCACCATCCTATGATCACTCGAGACTTTGAAACTGTTGAGAACAGACACGTCTTGCAGAATTTCCCTGTTATTCGATAGAACGTAGTCTATTTCGTTTTTGGTCCCATTTGGGCCTTTCCATGTCCACTTCCTCTGGGGCGGTTTCTTCGAAAATGTATTGGAAATGAACAGTCTGTTGGCTTCTGAGAATTCCGCTAACTTCTCTCCTCTCTTGTTTCTTTTGCTAAATCCAAAGTTTTCAACTGTCGTGTCACTGCTCTGCTTGGCTGCTACTTTCGCATTGAAGCCTCCCAATACAATTTTGTAATGCGATTTGCTACTATCCAAAATCTTCTGTATCTCCTCGCATAGGTCTTCGATTTCCTCCTCCGGATGTGAGGATGTTGGAGCATATACTTGTATAATTTCCATACTGTACCTGTTGTTTATCTTTATTACTACCCGTGCGATTCTGTCTGAAATTCCTTCAATTTCTGTGATCCGTGACTTTAGATCTTTATTAATTATAAAGCCAACGCCTGTCGGTTTTCCGTTTTCTGTTCCTTTAAAGTAGAACGTGTGGCCCGACGGTAGTTCCCACTGTTCTTCATTCTTCCTCCACACTTCTGATAGTCCTATGATGTCCCACTTAATCCTCTTGAGTTCATTCTGCAATTCTTCTAATTTGTCCTCTCCTGCAAATGACTGACAGTTGAGAGTCGCCACGTATAGGTCCGTTCGAGTTGCCGTGTCGGTGTCCTGGCAGTCTACAGTCCAAACCCGGTCATTTTGACCCTCTGACTTCCTGCAGGACTGACCGCTGCCGTTACCAGCTGGATTCCGTCCTCCTGGTAATGAGGGCCTCCGAGGATGTTTCCTTACTTGTACCATCATGTGTAAAGAAAGGAGGGGTGCTGACATTTGACTCACCACTCTGTCTGCTAATGCGGGTTGGTGAGCAGCCCATCCATGTTCGTTCGCCAAGCAGTTGCTTGGGTACTAACAGGCCCCACGACGTGAACGTATGGATTGGACATTAGGCGTCTACCCCGTTCGGTTCTCTTAAGCCTTAGTAAGAGAAATTAAGGTGTCTCCTCCCAGTTAGTAGCAGAAGCCTTTTGGGTCGACAGTCCCAGTTTGCCGGTCCTGTCCCAGTTTCCCGGCCATATATATATAAATATATATTATAAATTTCATTTCCAAATTAAATGAAATTTAAGCACTGTATAAATTTTGTTATAAAGAAAAATAATTTCGAGACATATCAGAGTTTAGTTTCTCCATAGTCTTCACTTAAGCAAATAATTAAGTTTTTAGTACATACACCTGGGTGGGCCCTATTAATTTGAATTTAATCTGTAGGGCCTTAAGGTAACTTTGCCTCAGGTGATATGGATGATGATGGTATGAATTGGTGGAATAAAGAAAGCGGGAGAAAATGGGACAACCCAGAGAAAATCCACGTACGCGGTATTTGTCCACTACAAAACCCTACGTAGCACGACCAGGAATCAAACCGACGGCTCCAAGCACCGGATGTGAGGTCTCTACAATTAAACCACCACGGCCCACGCAAATCGTATAGAGAAGTATTGAAGTGCACAGGGTAGAAATAAAGTAATGTAAAGAAAGGTTTTGTTCCACTTACACGTTGATATGCGTATTGAAATTGAATGTGAAAAACGTTGTAAAAAGGGATGTGAAATGCCCTCAATTCACAGAAGTGTAAGTAGTATAATATTACTGCGCGAGCATTTTGATGTGGTGCCAATAAATTGAAAACGTACAGTAAATCTGGGCAGACGAAGTCAAATCTGATGTCAGTTTCTCTCTTCTTATTTTCATTGAAGTGCTAACTCGAATTCTTAAGAAATGGAACATGTAAACTAAAATGGAAAGAATCTAGATGCTGTAGGTAAATTGATGTCTCTTAACTTAATCTGAAATCAGTTTCTTTCCATACGGTTTCGTTTAAGAGCTGGCTTGCATTGCAGACGGATGAACATAACCAAAATTAAAAGATCACCAAATGTTAGGAAGGAAGGGGGTCCGCTAACATTATTATTAAAATTTTAATATTTTTCCTAACAGGAAACGATTCTCAATCTCTGTTAGCTATCACTTTTCTGGCTCACTTTAATGAGGGTTCTTTATTGTGAAGTTTATAATGCTCTTCTATACAACAAGTGTAAACTAGTAATTGAATCTTTGTGTAACTTGTACTCTCTGTAGTGAAAGAAAATATAAAAAATAGTCATCTTTCAATAGAAATATTTGCTAATAAAAACTATTAATTTTAAAAATATTTATATCTATCTATCTATCTATCTATCTATCTACAGGGTAAGTCAAAATGATGTACCCGATTTCATAAATTTATTTTGTGAAATATAATGAACATATCTGAATGTAATACATGTGGTAAGAAGGGTAACTCTCAAAGTTTCTTTCAGTCACATCACAAGTGCTCTATGTGAGCACCTCGCGTAACACGACACACATCAAGCCGATAGTCTATCTCCTGCCAAACCTTGTGTAGTGTGTCACGGTCAATCTCTGCAATGGCTGCTGTGATGCGGGCGCGAAGGTCACCCAATGTTGTTGGAAGTGGTGGTACGTAAACACGATCCTTTATGAAACCCCACAAAAAGAAATCACACGAGGTCAGATCGGGGGAACGAGGTGGCCAACGAATGAGAACTCGATCCTCCTGAGATGCACGGCCTATCCAGCG
>JAGDQP010013666.1:0-47191 GCA_022664845.1 Lepisma saccharinum
GATATTTATTGAAACAAAGGGAAGCTTTGCCATATTTATTGTAACCTACTTGTGATGATACAGCAAATTTGCTTCCTGCTGGCGGCCCTAAAATCCACCACCACCAACCCTAAGCCTCGAACATCATCTGGTGTTTTGCTCGGATTTCACAGCTTTTTATACGCGTATATATATATACTGGGTTCGCCTCGCTGGGTGTGCTGCCCCAGAATTCCGTGTGCGCCCCAACTTCAAATTTTTAGGGCTACGCCCCCTTTATTGTGATCAGACTTTCTGGGGACAACGCCCCATGCTGTGCAGACCTTTTCCCATATCGCCTCGGGGGCTGCACGCTCATAGCGGTGGTTTGATCCATTTATTGAAACATTTTCGTGATGGTACACCTTCATACCAAATTTCGTTTCTCTAGCTTCAGTGGTTTGGAAAATGGTATTTGGGCGGCTTTGTTAAATTACAAAAAGCGATTTTTAAAAAGTTTTCTTACATTGCCGTTACCTACTTGTGATGGTACACCTTCATACCAAATTTCATTTCTATAGCTCGAATGGTGTGGAAAAAGTTTTTGTGCGGCCATTTTGATCCAAGTTAACAACTTTTTCAAAAATGTAAATTATTCCTAAACTACTCTTGTTAATACACCTTTATGCCAAATTTCGTATCCCTAGTTCAAACGTTCTGGAAAATGGATTATGAAGTCAGCCATTTTGGATTCAAAATGATATCTTTGCAGATATTTTGTAATCTACTAATGATATACCGTCATACTTCCAAATTTTCATATTTCAATTTTAACATCTTTTTTCTTACAGAACCTCAAAATCACTGATTTCGCAATAAACTCTTGTTTCTGTATAGCATGCTGACGTTTTGTGACACGCGGAACTCGGCTGCATGCACTGCCGTACATGTTGATACTCCCCTCGATTCGCTCGCGTCGCTGCGCCAAGAATCCCACGGCAGGCCGCGCATCGAACTTGAGCAGTTTGGAGGAACTCATTCTTTTTATCACAACCAGAATCTGCAGTGCACTGCGCCACATGATGCAGATATTCCCTCATACTACAGAGCACTGCGTCCGAATGGGACTTCCACATTCTGCCTGTATAACATGCTCCTGGCAGTGCTAACGTTTGTGACGAGTAAAACTTGGTGGGACACGCAGGAGTATTGGAAGTTGGCGCGAGGAACTAGGCTCATCCATATTCCATTTCACCACTTTTTAAGGTTGAAGGAGTTGACTGGACAGTTTGCACCCCTGGTGCTTTTGCTCGTATTTCGCAGCTTTTTATATATATACTCGCTTCGCCTCATTGGGGCGCTGCCCCCAGAATTCCAAGATGGCCTCGCTGGGGCGCACCCCTTTATCGCAATCAGGCTCCAGCTGGGAACTGTACCCTAGTAGGGGAGACGAGCCGAATTTATTCTAACCTACTCGTAATGGTACACCTTCATACCAAATTTCGTTTCTCTAGCTTCAGTCGTTATAAAGTGGGGCTTAGGCGGGCATTTCGGATAAAAGATGGACACATTTTTAACGTTTTCTTATATTTTCGTGACATACTCGTGATGTCATACCAAATTTCATTTCTCTATCTCGAACGATGTGAAAAATGGTATTTCAGCTGCCATTTTGAATCAAAGATGGTGAATTTTTTAAAACGTTGTTATGTTTTCTTAAACTACTCTTGATAATACTTCATTATTCCAAATTTCGTATCTCTGGCTCAAGCAGTTGGAAAATGGATTTATGACGCCCGCCATTTTGGATCCAAGATGGCGTCTTTAGAGATATTTTGTAATATTTTCATAATCTACTAATAATGTTGTACTGTCAAACTAAATTTCATTATTCTAGCGGCAGCCGTTTAGGCTGTGTATTCTGTAAAATTTTAGGGTTGGCGGCCATTTTGAATCCAAAATGGCGACTTTTTCAAATTTTTAAAAAGTTTTCTTAATTTGCTATCAATGATGTAGTTTCATACCAAATTTCACTGTTCTATCTTTAGTCGTTTAGGCTGTGTATTTTTTGAAATTTTAGGTTTGGCGGCCATTTTGAATCCAAGATGGCGACCTTTTAAAAATGTCGGAATTTTTACCTTTATCTACTTATCATCCTCTACCTTCATACCAAATTTCATGTTTCTAGCTTACTCCAAACACCCTAAACAATATGATGATGAGTGAGTCAGTCAGTCAGTCAGTCAGTGAGTGAGTGAGTGAATGAGTGAGTCAGTTAGCCTAAAATGTGCAATTTCAGGGGTCCACAACTAGAACATAGTTTGAGATGCGAATATGAAATTTTGTGCATCTGCACATATTTACCATATTTCCTTAGCGGTAAAAGCTCATATTCCTATCTTTAACATCTTTTTTCTTACGGGGCCCCCAAATCGTCGATTTTGCCATAAACTCTTGTTCCTGTATAACATGCTTCTGGCAGTGCTGACGTTTTCTGACGTGAAGAACTTGGCTCATGCACTGCCGTGCATGTTGATACATTTCAACGAACATTTCCGGTACTTCTTATCAGTAAAAGTGATTGTCACTGCTGTTTAGATACCAGTGATTACGTTTATTATCTGTACTCAACTACTCATATGGAAAGTCGTCGCCTTCGTGTCAGGTATCTCGTGAGGTAGATTTGTATACACTGCAGACCATCTAGAGAATTGGGTAGTTCCCACAATTGTTAATTTTCTGTCAAGCAGCAGTGATTGAATAGGTAGACAGTTGATAACAGACTTGTATGCAGACATTAGCTAAACTGGAATACAAAACTACACACTTTTAAAGAAGACTTATTTCAGTTAACAAAAGCCAACTTCTGGATGTTAACCTATATTACGTCAGCAGCGAGATATAAAACCACTTGCTTAAAAAAAAAGAGAGAGAAAAACACAAACTTTTATACACTTGGTGCTATCCTTAAGGTAATAGCGAACGACGGGTGATGAAGAGACGTAAAAACATTTCGTGGCAATAAAAAACGTTTATTTCTATCTTAAGAGTGCAAAGACGATGTGGTAATTGTTCTCTGTGGGTATTACAAAGTAGTCTATATACATACATATATTGTATACACATCCAAGCGTATTCAATTCCACATTGCCTGCTGTGTGTGTGTGCTTCCTAACCTACCAGTGAACTAACCACTCCCGGATTTCGAAACAATGTTTTTAAGAGATCTCTTTCTCCAGACATGATAAATTTTATGTTTTTGGCGTGAGAGCCACCTTGCAGACATTTTGTGAGTCACGGTAATGATTTTTTTTTTCCTGAAAACAAAAAGCGAAAATAGGCTGTTAAATACAAGCAAACGTGTGAGTGTATTTTTAGGATTGAATTGAAAGATGTTTGCTGTAAGCAAAGTAGTGTAGTGGTAAGATTTTTTTTTATTTGTATTTTATGTACACGAATTTCAGAGGGGGCAATACCTTTGATTTTATATTGCTGCTTTTTATTTTTATATTGTTTTTTTTTCTTTTCCATAAAGAAGAACTCAACCTCAATATGAAATGCAGCTCAAAATTGAACAATATCACACCAAGCAGTGATTCCCCCAGACTCCCTCCTCTGTGGGGGATGTCACACCCCGAATTCTCGACAATACTCCCCAACTTTAACATTTTTGCGGTGAAAATTTGATAGAAACTATGTAAAACTCCACCCTCCCAATTTTGGTTTTACAACCCACCAAACTGAAAATCCTGGCAGAAACCCTGACACAAAGTGCTCTAAATAATGCATGATATTTATATAATCCTATCTTTTAAAAATATTCCATGTTTGTTTGTCGATTGAACTGGTTATGTTATGGCTAACCCCCGTCCTATTTGAGGGATGACGCCTCTTGGCGATCACTTATCTCTGGGGGCAGAGATAAATGAAAGTTAGCCCAGAACCTTGGTGGAAATATCATTATGGCATTCTCTGAAACCTGGAAACCCTCAGCCAGGACGGCTGGTAGCGGGACTCGAATCCGAATGCCTCCCAATTGCCGAAATAATGTTACCAACAAGTATTAGCTGTAATCTTACTTGTTAGAACAAAAAATTATTGAGCTATGAAAATATTACATTCAGTTTACTAGCATTTATTTTGTTATTGGTGCCTTACTGGATAATCCTATTCTGTACAGCTACTTTCGAAATTCCAAAATTATCCGGTCTGGGCCTGAGATGCCTAAAGGCCATAAATAAATTTAATTCACAATTCCAAAAATTAAAAATCCGAATTACAGAAGCGGAATATATTAATTTTGTAATTCCGAAATGTTGAAATATCGGAATGCCGAAAATTATGAATTCCAAAATTCTAAATTTTCTGTATTTCGGGACCACTTCTCTCTTTCAAAGTAAATGGGGAATGTTAAAAGAGGAGTCGAATAAAACTAGCTAAAGGAAATAATACATTTCCCGAGATTCTATGTTTCAGACACTCCGTAAATAGAGGAAGGCAACTGAAATTTAGTCTCTATCACTTACTGCACTTTATGGATGTTCCGGAAATTTCCGGAATCGAAAATGTGATTCTGGAATGTGGGAAGTATTCGACTGGTTGAAAGTTATGAATAACCTAGGAGCAGGATGGTCAGCAGCGAGGCTCAAACCCGCGTGCCTCTTCAGTACTGAACTGAAATCCTCGACGTTACCCACTGCACCACGGGGATGTGATAAAACTAAATTACCAGCAATTCCACCGTGATTGGTAACGAATCACTCGGATATATCGGCAACCTGCAACCAAGTATGAATTACGAAGTCATGTTGAACTGCTATGTCACAGAGAATGCAAATATGTCAAATATAGGCAAGTAAAAAATCAGAAGCAAACACATAACAGCCCCTCTCTCCACATACTCGTGATATATACACATTCAGTATAACGCGCGTAAGCGGATAAAGAGAGTTCATGATACATGAGAGAGAGGTCACGATGTATCTTCACAAACATACATTCACACACACGCAAACACACACACACGTTCACGCATATATCACACACATATGAACATGTAGATAGAAGACAATGTTTCAAGCTCTTTTAACAAGTCAGCAGGTGGCAACATTGCAAAATCCAGAACTGAGAGTGAAGAGAAATGTGATAACTGGTGTGTCAGAAGGCTTCTTGTTACCTCACAGACACTAAGCCTCTTTGGATTAGGTTATTCACTTCATCTTTAAGGTGTAAAAGACAAGTCCTTCTCCTGCCCGCTCAACACATACTTTTCTTTTCTGGTGGAAATCATATGCCCCTTTCTTCTGTCATTTTCAAGCAGTTAACATGCAAGTAATGAAAGGAGAGATTATATGAGACGATTTTAAGGTGAAAAAAAAAAAACTACATCCACAGAAAATTCTTCACATAAGGCATTGCCCCTGTCCCCCATGAATGAAGTACTTAGACAATGTTAGTATGTTATGAAAGGAACAAAGTGATGTAACATTAGTACTGGTACTTTAAACGGTATGCTCACGCATGGTATAAAGTGAATGATTCAACCACAAAATGTTTTTAACAAATTACCGAGAGGAATGTTACCACAACACAACTTCGTCAGAAAATCTCAAAGAAGGTATTTGTGGAAAAGAAATGAACCCATTTTTTCATCTGTACTACAATATTTGAAGAATGCTTTGATCATATTTGTTGTTCTATCCTGTATTTTATTTCACTACAGAACTCATTTCTCTCCGTCAAATTCCTTCCTTGATGGTAATCTCCTCTAGGCTACTGAACAGTCTTCCTCACTTGCTTATCCCCCTTGCACACGGGCCGATTTGCTTCAGATTTGTCGCAAGATTTTTGGCTTGAAGGAAATCGGAAAAGTAGTGGAGCATTGCTTTAAATGGTGCTTTGTACATGTTCAGACAAAGAGTTCTTCAGGCTTTTTGCCGGACAATTGCCTGTAGACTTTACTGGGCTTTCAGATTGTCTGAAAGCGGATCTTGTTACAGTGGCAATGCAAAAGCAATGCGCACTTGCACACCTTCAGACTTATATCAGACAATGTCGCCCCGGTTTCAGTGTTTCCATCCCAATGTTTTATAATTAAATATTCTGTTTCTTTGCATTACCTACTGTTTTACTGGTAATTTTCTTCCATAAATACCATAAACTTTCCTATTATTAAAAAATAATAAAAATTCCATCGTGGTTTACCCCGTAACGTAGAAATATTAACAGTTTATGTGTGATGTATAATGTTATAAGTGTTGATTTCCGTACTTGTCTCCCCAGCCCCTCATTCTTGCCTCTTGTTTCAGCTTTTGTCTCAAGACTTAGTAGCCTTCGTAGACTTCCTATTTTCGCTTGTGCAAGATAACTATTGGGTAGCCATGATTCATTGAATATTGAGGACTGAACATACGCTGTAACCCGATCTCGTAGAAGACAAAACAAAAACATGTCAGACTTAGGTCGGTCGTGGCGGTTGTCAATTTTTCTGTGTTAATTTCAATATTTACCTAACACAAGTTCTTGTGAAAAGGAATTACATCTATTATTCCGAACTGCACGGTTGCAGAACAAATTCCTCAATAAAAATCTCCAAATGATTTGCCTTCGTAGCCAGCTATAGGGGCTGGGAGTGAGTTGATGTGTGGGGACTGAGGAGTAGTCTATATACACAGAAAATTGACGTGCCGCGGTGGTGTAATGGACAGCATACCCGACCGGCAACTAGGAGATCCGAGTTCGAATTCCGGTCGCGGTGTGTGTCAATTTTTCTGTGTTAATTTTCAAGACTTGAAAACAAAATCTTATCTGAACAAGAGCATACAAAAAGAATTCTCTCAGTATCGCAGTAATCTGTTTATGATAGACAGTTTTCCGATAGTCATCAGCTTTCCGTCCGACATGTCGGAAACATGCTGCGGATAATGTTGTGTTGATGAGGAAAGGGAGGGGAGGGAGAGAAAGAGATAATTTAGAAAAAATGAGAGAGATAGGAACACTGTCTCTCTTTCTATCTTCCTGTCTCCCTCTTCCCTTCCTCTCCATTCGCCTTCTTCGCGCGATAGCCTTCCATTGTTCAATGAGTAAACATGGCGAGAAACAGATGTTCCAAATCGAATCGGATGAAAACCTGAAGTGCTTCAGGTTTTCTTCCGACAAAATGTCTGTCACACAAATCGGAATCTTGTCAGATAATGTGTAAGTAGCCACCTCCGTCAGGTACTGGACCAGGATCAAAAATGACATCGAAATCTAGTCCTGATTTATACATAACATTGCTCGATCTCTCCTCTCATTGTACCAAATTAAAATATTGCGCAAACTCTCCTACTTGACGCTTGCGCCAACTATCCTCATTAGGGAGGAGAGATTGCGCACCACCTATCTTGGGTGCAACTTTCCAGAATGACCGCAAACTGCATACAACGCTAATTCTGACAAAAAACTAGCTCAGATACCCCTTGATTTATAATTACTTAACAGTAAAACATTTCCTTTGAAAATATACTCAATGCTTATGAAAATTCAAGCACTTAGCTTCTATCGTAGACGCAATAAAATGATAACTTTCAGCAACAACTCTCTACAAACACGAGAATTCAACAGCGAGTCTGCCAGTAACGTATTCACGTGTCCTTCACTTGCAACACGTCAGCCCAATTCCTTCCCGTCTTTTCAGGATCTGCTTAATCTCTTTCGGATTTACCCTATACATTAAACCAAAATGTGTAGTGTTAGCAATATGAGCGTAATCAATAAATTTTGCTGGGCGAGGTGCCGAAAAGAACTTAGGAAGTGCGTTTTTAAAGTAAGGTTCTGTCAACCATTATAAAGTAAATTTTGGTGAAAGAATGTATTAGTGACAAGAACATCTGAACAAAAAATTATTTCTATGAAGTCACCACCCACTGCACTGTATTTAGTATATGAGGGCACCAGTCTCTTTATACCCGTCATAAATCTTCAGCCTGTAATTTGAACCACTTAGTGACCTCTTTTCTGTTTATTATTATGAAAGGGGTGAAAAGAGAGCAATTCTGTTAGATGTAGGAACACTTGGCGTAAAGTCAAGGCTATACAGTGGTTGTTGGAAGATTTTCTAGCTGAATTTCTTGCAGCACTCGTATCCTACCTTTGATATCCAAAAATGTCATAGGTGGTTAACAAGACTCCTGTCTGGAATCATCGGCCTCACTGATATGCCACGACAGGGTCGACCGGTTGAGCTTGACAACGACTTTCTGCGATCAACTGTTGAAGACAATCCACGTCAAACGGTTAAAGAATGATCCACAGTTCTCCATTCAACCGTTCAGAGGAATCTTCGGAATCTTGAATATGAATGCAAATGGGAAATTGGGTACTCTATGACAGCAGAAGCAGCAGCACATTCTCAGTACAATAAGGACCCATCACAGAAGGTAGTCATTATGGTGACGGGAAACGAAAAATGTATCCACAATATTAAATACAAAAGTCACTTGGTGCCTAACGGAGAAGTGGTAAGACGTAAAAACAGTGGCAAAACAAGAACTACACCCATACAAAGTGATTCTTTGGTGGGATTTACCCTGTATTTAGAATTGATACCACCGAACCAGACATTCACGGCGGGAATCGACTAAAGGGTGAACTACTGGACAAACCTCCTGCACTGGTCAATTGTAAAGAGTGAGCTGATCCATGGAGACAACGCACGCCCATACGGGGAAAGGATAGCTGGTTAGCATTAGAGATTACAGGAATTCGGAGGGGCCAAAGTTCCCCACCCCGTACTTACCGGAACTTGTGCCTGCAGATTTCAATCTGTTCTGCAAGTCTCCAGCTCCACAGTGACGGATAAACACATAGATTATGATGACTATCTATTCTTTTTGGATAAACAGAGCGGGATTTGGAGGAACAATGGTCGAATTTTGTTTTCGTCCAAACCCAAACTTCAAGAACGGTATTCAAAAATTATTTCACGAGTGACAGAGGGTTATAGAATCAGAAGGCAACTATTAGGTTATAATCACTGAAGATTATGTTCCAAGTATGTCTTTCGTCTTGTCTCCATTGTGCTCAAGATATATAAATATGAGATACGCCATGACCGTGCTTTAATCCTCCTCATTGGCTGAAATTCATGTGACGCCACTTGGAAGATATTGTAGTTTATAAGTAACTTAATGTAAGCTTGATACTCGTTTTGCTAGGCATTGATTGAAGATTTTTACGATATGTATGTTGTTGTTTTTTTTAATTCTTAAACCTCTTGCTTCGAATGCTTTCCTGACAAGAAGTACAATCTCAAGTGCTGTGATTACTGTCATATATTGTTATTTTCCCTTCAAATTGCCTTCTTTTCATTTCCCATCACCTTCAACCGCTAGGTTTGCTGGTATCGGGCCCTCTACAGGTACTCGCTCACACTTATTAGTTTTCATGCGTAATATTAATAATCCGATGGCACGGAATCTTCCAACTGACGTTATCAGTGCTAATATTTATGTAATTTTCCCGCTCCCTTGAGTCCTACACAGCGTTGTCGTCAATAAATAACATTGAGTGGTTGTTTTGAGTCTTCAAATTGCGTAACAAGAGGAAAATGCATATAAATTCTAAACAAGGATGACAGAAGGTTAAATAAAAATCTCCCTGCTGAATTAGACGTTAAATACTTTCCTTTTGATATAATTTTCTAGTTGTATAAAGGAATGAAAGTTCATGTCCTGTAAATATATAGACTAAACGCTTCATTGAGCGAATTGAGAGGTTTCCAGATCATCTTGTTATATAAGGATTAAATAAATGAACTGGGTTTGGCTTCGTTCCTTTTATTTATTTATTTTTTTTAATTTTAGTGTTAAATGAAGTATATTGTGGTTAGCAGTAAAACTAAAAAAAGAATGAAGAAGTGGTTAAGATATATACGTATTCCGTCAAAGCCAATGAAAGTTGCTCGTGCGTATTTCCTGCGCAATTAAAAACATTATTTATTGTCTGGTAGTAACAACTTTAAAGAAACATTACGTCTAACGTGATGAAATGCGATTATTTCGTAGCTACTTGATTTTCTGCTACTTAGGATTCTAATGAATTTTCAGAAAAGAAAAAAAAGAAAAATGGATGAAGGTATGAAACAAAAAGAGATGCCTTTGCAATAGTTACTGTATAATAAATTCGCATTCCGTTGCCAGGAAGAAATATGGTGGACGGACAGGTCCGAAAAAAAAAAAAAAATGAAAACGGAAGATGTATTGCTAAATTTTCCTTGAGTTTTATTTTGCTTCTTCTCTTTTCTTTTCTGCTTTTCTTTTCTTCTTTGTTTTCGTTTATTTTTGGTCCACCTTTTTAGTTTCTTTCTTTTATTTTAATTAATTTCTTTTAATTATATAAGATTCTACAAGATGCTTGAATAGTTATCTAGGTCGACAATTATCCAAGGTTGTGAAGAAAGATCGAACGTTTTTTAAAAATGAAATTAACACACACACAGCACAGAATATTCCAAGAATATTCTATTTTATTTCCCAATGTGTGTATTTAAGGGTCATCATCACACAACTTTATGAGGATATTAGAAGGGTGTTCACTGTTCAATGCTGGAATTCCAAGGAGAGGGTGTAGCCAAAGAAAATAAGTGAATGCTAGTAGCGACAGTTGCGGCCAGTCCTGGTGCCTTCAGTTTCTAACCAAGGATGTTCTAATAGAGGATATGCGATTTGGCCAAGAATATGAATTCAAACGTTTGCATAGTCCCATCCAGTTAGCCCACTTACTCCAATCAAAAACATTGTTTTCGGCTAACAAGATGACAACAAGCTCTCTAGATGTTTGCTAACCAATAGGTACGTCACCTTCGTCAATGCTCAGTTGTTTTTTGGCTTCATTCTTTCTCTGCGCATGTCATAGTTACAATCAAATCCTCTATTAGAATATCCTTGTTACTAACGAACCAACCATCATTCTTTATCTATATAACTGAACGAAGAAGAATAATAATAATTGTAAATGGACTGGAAGAACTCTTTTTACCGCGTACAGACAAAAATGTATATAAAATCAAGAGAAAAAAGAATATAAGTTTAGAAGGCAAAAATGAGATAAAAAAGAATCTATTTCTAAATAATAATAAAAATGACTATAAACCAATATGGAAGGTAAAAAATGGAAGGCAATTAAATTTATTAAACACTTTATGAAACATAACAGCTATTATGATCGAAAACTTAATTGACATCTTAGCCAATGAAAATTAATAATTTCCCGCCAATGGCATTTCTTGGCGGTATCACATGATCTTAGACTTGTGCTACCAGCTGACGAGTAAGCCCGAGGGCGGGAATTTTTGTATACTATGCACAGTATACAAAGATTCATTTATTATTATTTTCTTTGGTGTAGCTTAGTGGGCAGAGCAACCCAGCGACCACAGATACTGACTGAGGTTTTTCCTCAGTCACACCACGCAAATGCCGGGATGGTACATACTAATTAGACCCTGATGAACCAACCACCTTACAACGTCCTCTTCGCTACCTTATCCCGGCCTAAGCCTGAGATACCTAAAGGCAATAAATAGATAAATTCAAAATAAATTAGAATTTACCGGAATATTGTTAGAATATTTTGAGAATATCTCGAATAAAATAAACTGACTGGGAGTAGCTCAGTCGGTAAAGCGTTCGCTTGGCATCTTGAAGATCGTGGATTGATCGAAGATTTTCCACGTTTCTTTTCGGTCGCAACCGGCACATACTGGGATGGGACCTTGAATGAGGCCAAGTGCGATTCCTTCTCAAGTTCATCCCTTTATTATTATTATTATTATTATTATTATTATTATTATTATTATTATTATTATTATTATTATTATTATTATTATTATTATTATTATTAAATATCTTACGCAAAATCGTTTCTAAACTGTTTACACGGAGATTTTATGATAAACAAATATGCGCGCTAATACGTATATTGATCTTTATTAAAAACATGAGAACAAGAAAACTTAAAATTTAACTAAGTACTAAGGCGGCAAGGAGTTTGAATTTCAATTTAATTACGACCTGACCGTATCTTTGGTTCAGGCAGCGATGGGTTAAGTAGGGAAAGGGGAACTATTGGCCAGGGCCTTACGTAAGGTACCATCTCGTGAAACTGAGGAAAAATCATGGAAAATCTAGGATATAGAGCCCCGGGGCCCTAACAAGCCTACCTACCCATTGCCGATCCGAAGTCCGCGATGTTACCGCCTGGACCATGAGGACTGGTTCTAAGGCAGCATAGGATGATAATTTACCATGAGACTAATCAGATTGAACTCACAAGTTTCGAGTGGAAAAAACAAATGTTTCATCATTAATTACAACAACAACAAAAACTAAATAAAAGTGAGCGTTTTTTAATGAGAAAGTATTTCTATGGAAATTTATTAAGTTTCAATCGAAAAGAGGAAGGATTTTCGCTTTAGATAGAAAATGTGATCTTTTAAAATAGAATTCCGATACTTTTGGGATGTAATTCATTTTTTAAACTTGAAAGGGTGATTTCTCATCTTTATAGAGTGGTTCAACAATGCATCATGGGTATTAGTCAAGTTTGCTTTCTTCATTCATTATAGTGAAGGTTATCAAATGACGAAACGCAACTGCGAAGTTAATTGCGTTTAGTTAAAAGGGACAATAGAAGACCTCAATGACAAAAATATACCAGAAAACGTCAGGAGTAAGATATAGACAAGAAATCTGTTTATGTTGTTCTCAAGTATCTGACATACCAGAAAGAAACTTTCGAAAGCATTCTCTCGCAGTTGTCCAGATAGTTTAGGGGATAAATCGTTGGATCGTTTCCCACGGAGACCGTTTTTCCTTTTTCATTAATAACATTATTCTCTTTTTTACTATTGTACTTATAAATAAATGCTCCCTTTTTATTCTTTTTTAACATTTTATTGCGTCGGTTTCATGCTCAAGAGATGAAAAATTCATCTTAATTTAGATGGAAATTAATCTAAAGAAAGATCAGATTTCCATCGAAAAGACCTACCATAGATCCCCTTTTTTGGAGCAGAAGATTATCATCTTTTGTCCGATGAAGATCCGATGTAAAAGAGTTGGTACCTTTTTCCTCTCCAATTCGAGCCGAATTTCACTCTTCTGAATTTAGTGTGTATATACATAAGAACAATGTTTCCATCTTTATCCACGAGAGTTTAGTATCTTTTATCTTTTCTTGCATTCTGATTACCTTAATTTGTTTACTGAAGCATTGTTTTATTAGTGTTTGCCGAAAGCGACAGGTACTTCAAGGAATGTTAAACCCTCTCCGTGTACCTACTTTAAGATCTTCCCTTTTTGTCTTAGCACGTGATTCTGTCAAGGAATTGGATACATCTTCTTCCTCTTCTCCTTATCATTTCAACCGTGTCCTCAATTGCATTCTTTAGTAATCAATCTTTGCGCAATGTTCCAATCAATTCTTTCCTCTATTGTCTCCAATATTATTCGTATCCCTCCTACTTTCTTGGTACTTCTCTTTTGCGCATCTTCTGTTGCGCATTAGTCTCTAGAGGTTGGAATAATATCGCGCGAATGCGCATGTGCAACACTTTCGCGGCGAATACGACACAGCAACTGTGTAAGTTAAGCTCCGAAATCGTTGTTTATATCCAGTCCAATCTACACGGCTAACACGTCGGATTATAAAGTAGCAGATCCGGGGCCGAAACTTGACGGGGTGAAGTATTTTCTCCTTCGTTTTTTTCTTTTAAAATAACCACTTTTTATGCTCAAATCTATTATTAATATATTTCTAATCAAGGGTTAGGTTAGAAAGTCAGGTTGTTTTCTTTTATTTATACGCGATGCAACACAGTTTTCTCTTGTACTTTGCCGCAACACTGATAGATGGCTCTGTTACGAGGTTCAAATATTCCATGCAGTAGACGGACGAGAAATTTATGGGTGCCAAGGATTAATGACCATTACAAATAATCTTTCTTGAATGTCTATCTTACTGACCAAAATATTTTTTTTGCGCCACCGCCGAAACTATTGACGGCCCGGCACCAAAATTTGTCAACAAGTGCTGCCCAGGAGTACTCCATGCTCACCAAGTATCAACCCAATAACTCAATGTTTACTACGTATTTTAACCAAAACTGTAGAAACTTTTTTTGTAAAAGTACTACGTGTTTACCAAGTTTCATGTGCCGACCGGGTAGCCGTGCGGTCTAAGGCGTTAGACCAACGACTCGAAGGTCCCGGGTTCGAGTCCCGTGAGAGGCATGGGTTTATTTTAACTTGAACGTGACGAATAATCGTGACGGGCCGAAGTCAACAGTTACTAGACTGGCCCATATAAATTAAAGCTTTTACCAAGTATCATGTTGATATTTCAGTTTTACCTACATCATAAACTAAAAAAAAAAAGGTATGAGCCGCCACTGTTGAAACAACTATCCGCTTTGCTACAAATTTTGGATATGCAAATTATTATTTGCAATTGAGATGTCAACTTGATGCTTAGTAAATTTGCAATACTTTTAGATAAATATAATTTGCAAATTTGATAATTTTCCGCGGCGGCGAAAAACTTTCAAATCTGGTCAGCAAAATCATCGCGTTAATTTACCAAAATCTTCAATGTTTTTGGTTAAAGTACATAGTAAAAATTGAGTTAACGAGTTAATACTAGGTGAACATGAAGTACTCCTGGGCACCACTTGTTGACAAATTTTGGTGCCGGTTGCGTTAATAGTTTCGGCGGTGTCGCAATATATATATCGTGGTCAGTAAGATTACATAAAAAAAGAAGGAAAATATATGACATCCTCAATATTTTGCGAAACCACGGTGTTGCCACCTACCGGACACTGAATTATAAAGGCTTACAGCGTCCCGCGTGGCCACAACACGAACTTCCAATACCCTCCTGAGAGAGCTGATTTTCATGAAAGCTTACGTTGCTTGCGATTTGGGTGAGTAGCTAATATTGCGTGTTCTAAGTGTAACACGTGTTTTAATTGGCTATTGACCCAAATCGCAAGCAACGCAGGCCTTCATGAAAATCAGCCCTAAGGCAGGATTTAAAAGAAAAAGAACTAGCGATTTATTCAAGATCTTATTTATTATTTTTTTTATTGATTTTCTTACGTGAGATTGTTTTGATGTCGGGCGAACAGAATAAGAGAGTCTCGTGCTCGGAATTTGAAGGCAGGCCTCCATCATCGACGCGCAACCATTGACTTGTTACGTAAGTCGCGACGCGACGCCGGCTTTTCATGTACACGTCCTAGCCGCGTGTTTTGCTTGCGGTTTCTATGAGTAGGCAATAAATAAACATAAGATGAGATAAAATGAATTGTATGGGCGGTAAAATAAATAAACAGGTTTCAATTGGCTATTCAATCAAATCGCAAGCAAAGTACGCATCTAACGCATACATGAAAAGCCGGTCTAACACGTGTTATGTAAATAAAGCATTCAAATCGCTACCATGATTCAGTGCGTAAAGCGTCGGGCTGTTGAGTAGAAAACCAGAGTTTGATTCGCAACGGGTTCAAGATTTTTGTTCGTTTTCTCTTTCAAAATATATTTCTGTACGCTCATATTAATTATTATTATTATTATTATTATTATTATTATTATTATTATTATTTATTATTATTATTATTATTATTATTATTTGAATCTTTTCATTTATTTCATAGATTTGGTTAGAGTAGCAACCATGGGTAGGTTAGGTCAGGTTCGGTTCTCTCTTTATACTTCCAGTTTTATTTACAAATTCCGATCGCAAGACGCTCAGTTTACTATCCATGCCAATCAGATGTGGCCCGCGGACCGCCAATTGCGAAGACCTGGTCTACAGCATTCCATACAATTCAAACCAGAACTGGGGGTGAGTCGACAATAAAAAAGAAACATCAGGGGAAAATGTAACTGATGAAAAACGAAACAGTAAAGCTAAAGAAAAGATTAGGCAAGTAAGAATGAACGTTCGGCATCTTATTTCTTTTCACGCAACAGGGTTTCATTGAGAAAATCCCGCGCAATGGAATGCCCAATAAAAAAAAGAAGCAAAAAACGAAAAAAAGGATAGGAGGTGCTATTGACCCTCTACCACTATTAACGCGCTTCGGCTCAGTTTGAGACACAACAGTTTTTACAACTTTTATGCAGATCGGAAGTGGGGAAAAGTCTTGGAAGATTTTTCTAATTAACCATTGATAATAACTTGTTTCTAAAATATGCAAAAATAAAACTTAAGTTATTTTTTACTTTACTAATTATTTTAATACATTTCAATCTGTGCATTGCATATCACTCGGTAAATATCAAAGTAATGTTCCACTTCTTTCCAGGTATTTTAAAGCACATATGCAATTGATGGCTGTTATCATTAGGATTCAACTAGTTTTTCAACTTTAACGGTGTAGATCAACCCCGCCATGTTTGAATGACCTTTCCATTTATTTAAATGGAAATTGTTTTATTGGTCTTATCTCTCTCAGGCAGGGAATTTTTAACTTCTGTTTTCGCCTAGTGTTTCGTATGTTTTCTTTGACTCATTCTGTTTTCTAGAAATGCAATATTTTACACACGAATGGTATAATTTCCCGTTGACATAATTGTGATTTATTTGGTAATCTGTTAATAATACATTATACTCATATATTTGAAGAAACTTCACAAACCAAAACTCTACAAGAGTCAAAATAACCACCAAGGCAAATTTCGTGAAAGCGGAACTCGAATATTCTACTTCCGAGAGGCATAAAATGGGTACAACAATTTCCATGTGAATTAATGGAAAGGTCATACCAAGATGACGGGGGTGATCTACACCGTTAAGGGTGCTACAGCACTATCCGAAACCCGTATCCGTTGATCCAAGACACTGTTCTCGGTGATGTGAAATCAGTTGATCGAATCTTAGGTATTTATATGAGGAACCGTGAACCGAATCCTTAAATCCGAGATCCGGATCTCGATCCAAAATTCTTATATCCGAAATCGCAAACCGGATACCTGAAACTGTGATCTAGATCTGAAACCAGGGTTCGTGCACACGAGATTCTGAAATCCGAAACCGTGAATTTGATTTACAGTTTCGAAGATCAGAAGCCCGAATTCGAATCCTGGTTTTCAAATCCTACACAAAATCGTGAACCAGATTAATGAATCGGTGATCGAGATTTAGATACGAAACCAGACTTCGAGAAACAATGAAATCCTGATAATTTGAAAGCCGTGAACCGAATCCTTGAGATCTAACCGACCAACTCCTAATATGAATATGAATTCTAATTAATATTGAAATGATTTCCAAGTACCGTTAACTAAATCAAGAAACAAAACTGGTACTGATAAGTAAGGTGTGAATATCTTTTGTAAATAGAGAAGAGCAGACGCGTATCCAGAATTTTTTTTCGGAGGGAATCTATCAGTTTGGGATTAGTTTGTATATGAAATATATATAATTACGCCTAAATATAGTCTACACTAATTTTACATACATATAGGAATTTCGGATGGGAGACCGGATCCCCTGGACCCTCCCCTGGCTACGCCCCTGAAGAAGAGAAATATACCAAGTATAAAAAGCATTTCTTGAGATAAATTGTAAAATAAAACCCTATAAATGAGTAAAATTAGGTAGAATTAATACAAATTTAGTGCTTACTCAAGCAATGAAAAATGCATATGTAACCATTTAAATAAAACTAACTTTTGTTTTCATTTACTGAAAAGAACTGAATACCCACTTTACTTCTCTCATTTAGCCCCTGGCTGTTACAGCGGAAGGATACAAATTTAGCCATTCAGACCAGAACATTACGCCGGAGCTACCTTCATCTGAAAGTATAATGTATTTTTAATTGGCAGCGACTGAAACTTACGGCCAGTAATTAAGATTTATGTCCATTATGCGTCTGCTAAAGGCTATTTCTTGCTTTACTGCAAAGGTTAAAAGGTGGGATTGGTCGCTGAATTTTTATTCAACAACAACTGTGTTTATTATTCGCTTTAGGAGATTTCTGGAGTTTTTCCATGAGGCGTTGTGTTACACACGTTTCCATCGATATTTAATCTTCGTAAAACGATGTTAGCACTTGCTAGTAGACAATGGACATTATGAAACTTTTTTTTTCTAACGAAAATATTCACCGTAGTTCTTGTAATGAGAGATTTTTTTTCATTCCATCTTCTCAGATGCAAAACGTTCTCTACCAGTGCGGTCGCTAAACCGTAAGGAAAACGAATTTATTCGAAATAACACTATAATTAAGTTACATACAGTGTTTCTTTCAGACAAACCTCCTTTAGTGGAGGTGGTGGTTTGAACACCTCTGGGGTATCACAGCCATATTCAATCCATTACTGGATGAGGCCTCTCCCGTAGGGAGGAGTTAGTCTACTGCTCCCACGCCGACCAGACGTTGGGAGAGGAGAGCGGAAGCTCTCAACTGTGATCGACATTGTCTTTTTATTCACAGCAGCTCCCCAATTGTCCTCACGATGCTGGGTCAACACCGAAATTTTTGAGCCCCCACCGGGTATCGAACCTGGGACCGCTCGCACTGAAGTCGATGACGCTACCGTCTACGCTATTAGTGTCCTTGAGTACTTTCTGGAGGGAGTTTTTCATGGTCTAGTAGAGTAATACCAGCCGCACACTCATAAAGCGTGTTGGAGCGGAGCAGAGCAGAGATTTTTAAAACTAACTTTGATTTAATGTGTGCTAAACATATACATTTGAATATTAGAGAAGAAATGGGAACACAATGGGACAGTTTATCAACTGTTCATTGAATTTAAGAAATTATATGATTCTGTCAAATGGGGAAAATTATATAAAATCCTGGTATGTACTGCTTCTTTGAATTTATTTATGGCCTTTTGGCATCTTTGGCTCTGGTAGGGATAACGTAGGGAAACGACGGGCAAGGCATCGCCTTTAGGTTACCATCCCGGTAGTCTTCTGGTGAAACTAAAAAAAAAACTGGATACTCAGGATGGTCGGCCGTGGAGTTTAAACCCGCGTACCTACCGATTTCCTCTCCAAAGTTAGCACCATTACCGTCTCATCTACAGCTTAAAATTCTGTTAAAGCTTGTTCAGCTAGTGAGGAGGATATTTCTCAGCGACTCCATAAGCAGTATACGTATAGGTAATAATAATACATCAGTTTCTCGAGATTCGCAACAGATTGAAACAAGCAGCTTTTGAGTTACACAGTCTTAAACTTTAAACACCGGGTTCGGTGACTTTTCGAACACACAGATACGTAAATATATTAATTCTGCCATTGAAATGCAAGAAGAAAAAGACCAGAATTCAGTTGTGGTGGTTGAAGAAATATTAACTTCGGAATACTCTCACATTCACGTTTGTGAGAGGAAATAAGTATTCTGGAGTAGAAAGCCCATTTTCTTCTCACCAGAAGACCGTCAACATTGTCATGCCGAAACCTACCCTTAAATTTTTCGTGCCTGTCTATTACGCCAAAACAACACTCCACACAAAATTTAAGGTGCCAATTCAAAGTGCAAGTGGGCCAAAACAATTGTCAAAAACCGGAAAATTTTGATGCCATAATATAAATCTAGTTGGCTACATTGGCCGAGTGACAGGTGGAGTAGTGATGGGCATTAGTGCTATTTTCCGTAACAGTTATAACGGTAGCTATTATGTACGAAGTTAGGGCTCATTTTCATTCATTCTTGCGTTACTTGCTTTGCTTGCGATTTGAGTGAGTAGCTAATTGAAACACGTGTTACACTTATCTTACAAGAAAACACACAATAAAACACGTTGTTTCAATTAGCTACTCACTTAAATCGCAAGCAAAGCAAGTAACGCAAGCCCTTAAAACTAATACTTCAAATAGCAGTTCTAAAATAACCGTCTACAACTTGGAGTTCTTCATTCCCAACTGTAATAATGCAATATAAAAGTACAATTTTAGATTAACTTACTTAGATGTAGCCTGTTGTGTCTGCAGTATTACATGTTACACAAGTTTCCAGCCTCTCTCTTCGAACACTTGCTATGCAAGCTACAGAACACTTGGTTCCACATTCTATAGATAATGCAATCCCACTACATTACCACTACTGAAGAACACCAACGTCTTTACTTTTGACCTCAAACAGTCTAATTCATACCTACCTGCCAAATGTAATAGGAACTTATTGGTTGTAGCGCTGATAAGAACAGACACACAGCCACGGACACGTAACATTGTGATGTTTCGGAGGTACCTTATTAAAAACAATAAAAATAAGTGAGGGGAGTTCAGTCAAGCGGCTGTGCACATAAGCTACCACCGCCAACCTTAAGTAGTGAAGATCTTGTTAAAATGATCAATGTGTTGCATTGGAAAAATTGCACCGAGACCTTTTCAACGATACATCAACTACCCTAGTACTTCCAAAGTTGAAAATACCCCCCACCGAAACTCGGGGTCCGACCCTGTAATCAGGATGAATGATACAGTTTGAACTCGTCTTGCCGAGACCTTTCCAACGACGTCTCAATCACCTTCCTAGCCCTACTAGTTACAAAGATATAAATTGCCCCCTCTATCTCTGGGACACCCTACCTCTGGAACAGCTCCTGCAATCCCGATGAATGATACGGATTTGAACCCGTGTTACCGAGACTTTTTCAACGACAACCAGTTTTTCTTTCAGGCAATTCCGCACCCCCGGCAAAATTGTAGTTTACTATTTATCCTACTATTGTAATGCTAATTGTACGAGTCACGCCCTCCTAGTTCTCTCAAATGCCCCCCGGGTCAAATTTTCTGAACGAAAGCCTCACGACACCTCAAACACCTTCCTAGCACTAGTAGTACCACAGTTGAAAATCAGCGCCGCCCCCCCAGAAACACAGGATTTCTCCCTGCTATCAGTGTCAACGATCCAGGCTTGAACTCATCTTGGCGAGATCTTTCCAACGACGCCTCAATCACCTTTCTACTTTTCTAGTCCTAGTAGTTCCAAGGATATAAATTCCCACCCCTATCTCTGGAACCGCCCCTGCAGTCTAGAATTATTTGCATCAGTTCATATCCATATTGCTTCAGCAGTAAATTTGGCTACATTTTCTATTCTCCCCACCATTACATGAAAGATAATACTTTCCTTTTTTAAAAAAAATCCATACTCCTTGAATTTGGAGTTTAGAAATGACAAATGGTTAAGTCACTCAGAAAATTCCTGATGTGATTCTAGAAAAGAAAAGTAACAAAAAAGTACGTTTCAAGAATTTAGCGCAAAAGTAGAGAATAAACATTAGGACCACTGCATAGTACATTTCTCGTCCCAAACATTTTTTTCTCGACTCGTTTCTGCAATCTCCACGTAGTGAGCGCACCACGCGGTCGTTTCCCTCCACCAAGTACTCTGTCCCACTCCCAGTGTAGCAAACCTGATTCATATTATGGCAGCAAAATTTTCCGGTTTTTGACAATTTTTTTGGCCCAATTGCACTTTGAATTGGCACCTCAAATTTTGTGTGCAGTGCTATTTCGGTATATTCGACACGTATAAAAAATTTGAGGGTAGGTTTCGGCATGACAATGTTGACGGTGGCCTTGTCAACAGGTTAATTCACACAAGATTATTTTATTTTTGCATTTTGCACCTTTAATGTTTCATTTCATTAAATCCGTATATGTCCGAATACTATAAGGTGCACGTTTCTTCTTCTTTTTTTCATTTTTTGGCTGCTCGAAAACTGGGTCCGCCTTGTATTCAAGTGCGTCTTATATGCGCATAAAATGTGAGAATTCTCAAAATTGTTGTACCCTATACTACGGTATTCAATTCTACCCGTTGCTTCTTACTTAATTATATTTCTTCAATTGCCGGTAAATAAAAAACTTCAAATTCAATAGGGGATTCCCTCATTGTTGGTCTCGTTCATAAATTTAAACAATACACGCTTAGTCATTTGAAGGCCATCAACCCAGAAATACAATGTAGAACGAAAGTAAATATGCTATTAAGAAGGCAGGCTCGGTACAAACTGTTATAAACAGGGTTACCAGACGTCCTTCTTTTGGAGGACATATCCTCCTTTTCATCTTATTCTCCCGCTTTCTCTAAATATCTTGTAATATCCTTCATTCTCTCGTGACCAGGTTAAAAGGTTCCGAATTGGACCTATTCGTACTCCTGTGATCCACATTTTTAATTTTAGTAAAATGTTCGTTACCGAAATATCAAGGAAATAGTTCGTCATTAGCTGACCACTTTCCATTTTAATTACATTTTATTTCTTGATTGGAAGATAGAATGGAAATGTTAAATATTTTGTGTAATTTCTCCTGTAAAAAAAAATTGAAATCATTCTTCTGTTCGTGAGTATTTCTTTATCGGATTTTAAGTGAAAGGTAGCCATAGTTGTCTACCAATCTTAGCCTCGTTGTCCTCCATTGGAAGAAAAAATTTCGACTAGTTCGAAGTAGAAAAGGTCGTCTTCAGAATCGACGCCACAACCATCTGTTATTGTTAACGTGAACTAGAGGGAATCGCGTATAAATAAAAAAAAAAAGCGAAATTTCTGGGCCCTGCGGTCCTCGCACCTCCTGGCCGCCTCCCTTATATCAACACAACGAGTTAAAACGTGATGTCATCAGTTTTCCAGTGTTGCAAACCTGTTAAAAATTTACGACGGTTTATTGAATATTTGTTATTCCCCCAGTGATGGTAAACATCGTGAGACACATAAGATGGCATTTCAAAATGGAAGTATTGTATTATACTTGCAATATTCCCAACGCAATATCAAGTTTATTTTTTCTAAATAACTGAAAATAGGTTTATTGTATATTTGGTACAATCCTAGTGATGATAAACTTTATGTGTGAAGCACGGAACTCAGTGTTGCAAACTGTGAATATATATGATACCAAATTTCACGTTGCATATGTTGATTGTTTATGTCTGACCTGATATTTCCAGTTTGGAATGCTATCGTATGTGCTTCACAATGCTTATCCTTACTGGGGAATAACAAATATTTAACAAACCATCGCAGTGCCATTAAAAATATGTCAGGTTAGCAACACTGAAAAACTGATGATATCACATTTTAATTAATTATATGCACCGTATTAGTTAAAATCAACTATCAAATGCTAAAAATGTATACTTTATCATTTACCGCGAAAGATTATTTTTATTTAACTTTCTACAAAAAAAAAAAGTCGATTTGGGGCTCCAAATTGGAATCCCTGTATCTCGAAACCAAAGCGAAATTCGACAAATGACAAAAATGCCTTTTTTATCTTCTTCTAGTGTCAAGAATTCATTTGCAAAATTTGGATGTTGAATCCAGTTTATCTGCTCTAAACGACCACAAAATTCAAATTTGGATTTTTCAAAATAAATTTAAATTTGTCAGTTAGTTCTGCAATTGGGAACTATTTTTTTTTTACGTAAGTCGTATAGCGTCAAGATCTCTTTCCAATGGTTATAAAATTTTCTGCTTTCGGAGCGCACTTCTCGATAGTGTCCCTTGTAAGTCCAGTTCTTAAATATGTTGGCTTGTGTCGTATTCTTGCTAAGAATAGTTTATTTTATTCCAAATGACATAAACCAGTAACTTTTATTAGCCTAAAGCCTCAATTATTGTAAAAAACAAGCCGAACATCTTTTCTTGCAACTGTGCCTCTTAATTCATTTAGGACTGTAGAAAACTCAAAATGTAGTTAGTCCGTTTTGGCACGTGACCATTAAATAAGCTATGGCAGTTACACTTCGCTAATCTAGAACTTGTGCATGTAAATAAACCTGTAGTCTAGTGACATCTACCGAGAACTTTGAAAGTCTCTCCGAAGCTAATTAACAGATGGCGGTAGATGACGATTACGTAACTATTACGAGTTGGTTTTGGTATAGGCTACCATTTTTACAACTGAACCCTTGCCCGCCATTTTTTATCCATTTTAATTTTACTTCGTTCGTCTGTCTTTAACCCTAGAAAGGTAGGATTCTCGGCATGTATGTTAAAGGTAGGGACACGTCAGTTCGATTTGTAGGCTATAACAAAGGGCAAACCATGATATAGTAATGCCCATTTATTATGATATTGTTTTAAGGTACATTTTATTTGTTCTTTTGAAACTGCTATTACACAAATAATTTTATTTGACTAAATGAATAATACGAATATACAAGTGGAGTTAAAAGCTTATATAGTTCAGAGCTTCTGTACAAACAGTTTTCAATTAAAGAATTACTCTTTGCCTACAAGTTTGTAGAAGAGAAAAGTCTACTGAATATGAGAGTGGCAAAGTTGCACACTGGCATTTGGGTACAGTCGGGACAAATCGTCTTCTGGTGCTCTCCACATATCGCCTTTCCACATTGGCAGGGAGTAGTGGTCATCCTCTTTTTCTTTACATCACAAAAAGCATAGTATTAACTTGCTCCTCTTTGGTTACGTGTTGGTGGTGCCTCTTGCAGTCTCAACCTTTTCAACTGTCATCCTTAAGTCTCGACTCAATGTTCTTTCCCTTAGTCTTGCCTCTTGCCACGGCCTTGTTAACTGTTTGTGTAGGTCTATGCAAAAGTCTTGCCTTGACATTGGTTTGGAATTCACTCCTTTCATCCTGAAATTGTTGTGAAGATAAATTACACACCAATTCAACAGACTGATGTTCATCATATTAGAAAAGAAACAAGGGTGGCCATGGTTTTGTTTTACGACCAAAGTTTATGTTTTAACAGATTTGGTCCATGGTGTCAACAGCACCCTTTGTAACATTATATGCCATTTTCATCTCCGGCTTTGCTGTGCCATCATTCAGAGTGACGTCATCATTCATTGTGCCAATAAGCACACCATCTTCCAGTTTGGTTTGTAGGAGACTGCTATCAGGTATTTGTCAAACAGAAACATTGAACATCCTGTTTGCAGATTCTGAAATTTCTTATCAGTAAATTTGTTTCTAAATTCTGATTTATTTATCTTCACAGTTGCAATTCCTGTCAGGTTCTTTTGGAGAGGTTCTTTGAGCATTGAGAGGCTAGAGAACCAGTTGTCCATGGTGATGTTCCTGTTTGAATGTTCAGTGGTTTTTATCAGCTCGTTCACAAAATAATCAGCAGCGGGAGTTTATGCTGGCACTGTTCCTTTAATAAAACTTCGCATCAATTATTGGTTGCATTGTAACACATCACAAGAGTCCCATACTTGTTGGGCTTCAAGGGAATGTACATTCGGAAAGGGCATCTCGCTCAAAAACCAACATGTTGCTCATCAATGGCCAAGTACGACCCGTGCTTGTTGTTTTCTCTACATCTTTGCAAAAGAAGCTTCCAAAGGTCAGACACAGCTGCCAGTTCATCGTTTTCCTTCCTTTCGTCTCTTCTTACTTTACCATCAAATCTGAGACATTTTATCAAAAACTTAAATCTCCCTTCTGACATGGTTGCCTTGTAGCCATCTCCACATAAAGTCGTATCAAACATTTTTTCGGTGGCCAGATGATTGTCTTTTAGGGCAGCAGCTAAGCCTAGTTACTCGAAGTTCTATCATACAAACATTTCCCGCGGTTCCTTTAGGTATTTTGTACTTCTGCTGCTGCTATTCAATTTCTTTATTGAGGAATAGTCGCAAGAATTTCGTCACAATAAAACAGTTCAAATCATTCCAGCGAAGAGGTGGCTTCTTTGCTGTTGTGGATCCTGGACTTATATGAATAACATTTTTGGCTGTATCTTCCCCTACTAACCTCTCCTTCCACGTAAAATTTACGTATGCCCAGCTTTCTCGGGTTAATGCAGGCTCGTCCCTCAACTAAGCAGATAGAGGGAAATTGCTTTCAGACTGGCTCATTATCTCCTGTAAAAGCCTTATTCACTTCAAAAAATCTATTAACTTCTTTTGGTAATTGACTTCTCATGTCTCAACCATTAATATGCTTTCCAGCTACATCAACTTCCTCTGAACTGTCCAGCATTGCTCCTAAACTTCATAAATTTAAGACAATCTTCTTTCCCAATTCTGTGCAGTCGTTAATAATAGATCCATGCTATACACGTCTCATTTATCTTCTTCTAAGATGTGAATAATTTAATCTGTAAGGCTAAGAACATGGCCTCTTCTCAGTACTTTACACAAGCTTAATCATTATAACCTGAAACTGCTCCAGCTTTCCGAAGTTTCTTTCACATTCTATTCTATGCTCAAAGCTTCCATTGCGTATGTAATGAATGATGTTTTCGTGTTTATGTAGTTTCACTTCCAGAGTATGGTCTCTTCTATCAATAAGCTCTTTCTAATGCCTATCGAAATACTTCATTACTCAACTCGGCATATAGTCAATACATGTCTGAAATCCTTCATCTTCTTCCTTATCTCAAATACTTGTTTAGTTGTTGAAATGTCCTAAAGAAATTAAGAACTCTTTCAGAGGGCGATGTATTCCACCTATTCAAACTTGTAGACTTGATCCACAATGTTTAAGATTACACTTCCACTGCCCTTCAACCATTTTATATTCTGAATACTAATTCAATTCTGGATACCTCTTTGACAAGAGGGAGATGTGGCAATATTTTCACTCTGTTGTCAAGTACTTGTGGCTTACGGCAACTGAGCTTCACGTTAATACAAACTGCCTTCTATAATGAATACAACACATACGTGCTCCCTATTTATCAAAGACCATCCAAACCATCATGAGTTACCGATTGTTTCACAACTGGATCAAGAAACTTATTATTTCCACAGTCGTTGTGCTAGCTCCTTTTGACTACGACAGCTCTGCTTCCTTTGTTGCTACAAGTTCAACCATAACCATAGGCCATAGGTGGCAGTCATCATGGCCACTTTCTTCCACTTTATACCTTTTCTTTCCTGCTTTTGTACTACTACCTCTTCTTCCTCCTTCTCCTCTTCTTTCTCCTGGGCTACTTTTCTCCCTCGTTCCTGGACGTTTTCTGTTGTTTCAGGTTGTAGTTCTTGTTTGTCTTTTTCAGTTAACCTTCCACTTTTCAGTAGATAGTAATACAATTTCGTCTTTTGGCATCTTAGATCCTGTTGCAATTTCGGCAATTCCTCCCTCATTGATTTTTCTGTCTCTAGATCAGATTTTGCCAGTGGAGAAGCAGGAGTAATTGTGGGTCGAGGCTCTCGAGGGGACCTTTTCGTCAAATCAATCGACTGTATTTCTTGTTCTGTTTCTTGAATCGTTTGCTCCATTATACGATGGTCAACCTCCTTGTACGCTATTTTGCTCTTCAAAAATCTAATGTCCTGCCTCATTTTCTTTTCAATGGGATCAGGTTTCCGAAATCCTTGACTAGTGGAAGGCAAGGGAGGATCATCGGGATTCTGTGGTGCACTATTGCACTGTACTTGCCCAGTAGTGGACGGCGGATGTCGTCGTCCTGTAGATGTAGAGCGATTCGATTTTTTACCTTTGTTCATAGAGTCCCCTGGAGCAGCCCCCCGCCGGAGATCCGAATGGGGGGCTATTTTACCTCCGGAACTCTTTACCCCAGAAGACTCCATGACCCTCGCCGCCGGGACCTCCACTCAGCGATCACAGTTAAAGGGGTTTATAAGGGACCGGCGACGGACCTCCTTCCCTTCAACTCACACTGGTCTCTTAGGTCTTGTTTAGTGAAGATTTAAGAAATTAGAATAATCAAGAAATTTACCAATGCATCTGGTAAGGTCTTTGTCGGGTCACCAGAATACATACATTATCAAAGGATAGAAAGAGTCTTCTGCGCAAAGATTTAAACCCGCTGGAATTCAGACGCTGCAGGGGGAGACTGGTTCATATCCGCCATGAGACTATATTTGGAAGAATAGTAACTGGCAGGTGATGAAAAAGATTAATAAAAATAAACTCAATTGGAAGCTGATGAGGCGTAATGAGAATATAATGAAGAGAGAAGATAGAAGAAGAAGAAGAAAATAAAGAATAAAGAAGAAAATTTCCTGTGGTCATCTCTCGCTGATGGGATAAGGCAAGTAAACTTTATATTTAAAATGTCATTGATTTTAAATCTTATTCTCCAAAATTTAGTTTCTGTGTGAATGTATTCCATGTTCACACTTCGCTAGTTGAAATACCAGGAAAAAAAATCGGATTGTAAAGTGAATTCTTGCTAGAATATGGCGTGGTACTTTTTAGTTCTTGTAACTATTAGGCACAATTAGGCGTAAACAGAGTAAACACTGTCTTACTTGATTGCCTATATGGACTGTTAAGTCCTTTTTACAGTATTATCTTCAGACCTGACCTTAAGAAAATTAATAGAAAAATGGATAATATTACTACTGCTACTTTTTACGAGTTAAATATGTTCAATATTTCTCGACTCTTTGAAGCTTTCTCATTGGTATCACACTTAATATAATCTCTTGAACGAGATCAAACAAGTAATTCAGATTTTATGACAACAAAATGCATCTCTTAGTTTTCTTCCTTCTTAAATACATTCTTTATGAAGATTATGCCGGACTGAACAATGAACATCTCTGATTTCTTATCAAATATTTCAGATATCTGAAGTCTAATCTTTTCTGTGATTGGCAAATCTCTCTTTGGATTTCTGGAGAAAAGTGACTTTCCAACAAGTTATATTCTATCATCCCGTCACTCGAGTTGCCTGTTTTTACCAGTTCCATTTTTTAAAGATTCATAAAAGCTATATAATCGATAAGTATAGTACATCTATGGACAACAAGGTTTATCGTAGATGTATAACTGACATCTTTTATTTTTTAAATTGAAACAGCGTATTACAGACATTTACACAATCACATAACGTACTTTTCAGGAAACTGTTGTCCTGGTATGTAGCTCAATTGTACCTTTGAAAATTAAATACTAAAGAACGTAAACTTTAATGTAATGAGTGGAATAATAAAACACAGTTAGCCTAATTTACTGAAACTAAAGGATTAGGTTCAATCCATTGCCAAAACTTTGCGACAGATTTTTAAGATCAGCTGCGTTGTGATTACCAGTACACATATGTTGAGAATTTATTAATTAGGAAACTTACCATCCTGTTAAGAAACAACTGGAAAAGCCGATCAGAAAATATTTAGAAGAAAACCAAAAGCGAACGAACTCTAAAGCAATAGCTAGAGTGGAATGCCCATATAATGGCAAAAAAAAAACAACGTATATTTGTTTCGCGGGTAGCAATACGCTTCTTTTCTAAAACCAATTCGTAATTTATTTTGTTTTTAGGTCATTTTTTGATCATTTTCTAAAAATTTACTCTTATTTTCAACATTTTTGCCTTTGTGTAATTGCTTACGTGTTTCACACAAGTAACACGTAAAAAAACCAAAGAAAGAAAGAACGCTTAGAATTATAATAACTCAGGTTGGAGCAAAGAGATATCATAGCAGGCATCAGTTTATGTCACTGAAGAGGTGAAGGAAGAAAATTGTAAATTGCTCTTTCCTTTGTTCTGGAATGTCAGTTGTTCTTTTCCCTACTCCATAAATATCTGGAAACAATTGAGGAACGGGCCGCGAAGAAGTCACTAAACAGGAGAACTCTTGCAAGGAATGGAAATAATGAAAAATACAAAATTATTTTCTTTCCTCCACTCTAGGCAGTGAAAGAAAACGTTCTTTTTCCAATGTCTTGCAGAAGCCATATTGCCAAATTGACTTTCCGCCTGTAAGTATGTAAGTTTTCTTATTAACTAGTCCGATCCCCGTAGTATACATAAGCTAAACAATTTTCTCCACGCGCAAGGGATGTATTTAATTCTAACCCAGTTAGACAATAAGCAGGGATTCCGCCATGATTTTCAGTTTGGGGTGTGTGTGTAAAGTCAACATTGGGAAGGGGTATAAGTGGAGTTTTGCATGATTTCTACCGATTTTTGACTGTAAAAAAATAAGTTGGGGTTACGCTGGAGAATTTGGGAGGATGACATCCCCCACAGGTAGCATTGACCAGGGCATTATTTAAAATATGGGAAGATCAAAAAATCGATTTGATAAAAGTATCGGATGCAGTCCGTTTAGTCTAGTAGCGGTAGCAGACTTCAGATTTGACTGGGGGAGACATTCAGTTGGAGTCCCGCTTTCCAAGTTTTCTCAGGCGTGACTGCGATCACGACTTCTCCTTCCGCCTTTCTCTCCCCTGCAAGTGCCGAGGGATATTATCCTTCAGACTTTAGTTCATAGCAGTCTGTTCAGGCCGTAAATTATGAATTTAGCGGGGAACATTTCTGCACTGAGCTGATTGTAATATTTTGAAATTCAAGACGTTACTTTGTAATAAAGGAGTTTTCATTTCTGACACGAACGTTAGTAATTCAAGCACCATCTTGGCTGTTAAGGGGTATTTCTTCTAGGCATCGAAGTTCTGCAGGAAGTAAACCATCAAATAACTTTCAAGTTGGTCGATAAAAGTATGTTTATTTTGTGGCCTCAGGGAATTAAACACGACAATACGCAGAGCAAGAATACCCTCTGTTGTACATAAAATAAAATATAAATATTTGCAGGGATATGTAGGAAATATTGAAGAGACTGTGATTAAGAATAATTTTAAAGACTAATGCTAAAATTAATTACCAAACTATGCTAAAAGATCAAAAGTGTTTTACGAAGAGAACATTTCCGTCCGGACGTTCTCGAAGAGCAATTTTCACCTTCTCCTACACTTCAACAAGCTTCTCCCACCGCTTGATATCTTTGAATCTGAAAAGAAACTTCTCCAAACATCGAAATGTTTTGTAGTGACAATTGACGAACATTTTCATTTGAGAATTTATGAATGACTATGCTGGTGTATTGCAATTCTGATTAAGGTGGGTGTGCAAAAATCGTATTTTCTTAATCAGTCGCATAGACAGAAACAAATATATTTTGGAATTTGCATCGTTTTTTGTAATTTCTTTTTCTAGTAATTTATTTTCTTCTTTCAGTTCATGAGAGCGAAAAGAAAATAACAACGTTTCCTATCCATAACCCTGTCTAGTTTTGCCTTCGTATATTCACTTTGCTCTTCAGTTTACACCAACACTCCTTCCGGTCGTGAAAATATCAAACCAGTTTAATTAATAATTCCCATAACAACAAAAAGAAAACTATTTTATGTATTTTGTTTTAAATGGGTCTTTCACATTTCAAAGCCATTTTAGGTCATATTTTGGTATTTTTTAGATCATCAAGTTCCGAACAGTAATTTTATGAGTCTTTCATAATTTATTCAGCAAAAGTTTCATTTTCACAGAAAAAAAAAATAGTTACCATTACGCAATTCGGAACAACCAAATGTTTGATTTTCAACATTACGCAGAGAACCGCTATTTCAAGTATAAGACAAAGTACTTCAAGTCAATGCCGTAGTCAGTCAGGGTGAGGCGAGTGAGACACCTTACTGAGGCGCCAAATCGGATGCGTCGAAAACTGATATATAAAAGAAAAAGCTCCAAATGTACTAAGCGCCGAAATAAAAACTTGGCAGGTTGAAATAAAAACTTGGCAGGTTGAAATAAAAACGTTCGTTTTTTTAATGGAAATCACAGGCAATTGGAGTTTTATATTTTTTTTTCTTACGAAAATTTATAAAAAGTGATGACTGTGATTTGGTCCAGCACACGTACTATTACAGATATTTTTTTCAATTCCTACACAATATATTACAATTAAAGTAAACAAAATTCCAACAAAAACATGGGAAAGGGTGACATTTTATACATATACCTGGGCTGGACCACTGAAATACCTCACAACGGCTCTGCTTCAAATACATCCCTATAAAGATTCAAACTTTACCATACTAAAATATCCAAATTTGCAATTTAAATAAGAGAAACGATAAGCAAAAATTATCTGCCATTAGAGCCACCTGTCTGTTGGAATTTAAAGTTCGAGTATTTTTAGTATACTAAAGTTTGAATCTCTATAGAGCGATGTGCTAAAATTAATTTCGG
Organism: Lepisma saccharinum; assembly: GCA_022664845.1. Classification (NCBI taxonomy): domain Eukaryota; kingdom Metazoa; phylum Arthropoda; class Insecta; order Zygentoma; family Lepismatidae; genus Lepisma; species Lepisma saccharinum. Next base: position 31,895 of record JAGDQP010013666.1, read on the forward strand.
TCCATTGAAAACCAAACACTTGTTGTCCCGCATTGGGTAACGGTAATCAGATTGTTTTTAATGTGCTGATGTAACTGTAAGACAGTTGTCATAAGTTAAGGACTGGATGTGTTTTGTTCTGGATGAATACCGAGATCTAAATATTTAATTCCAGCAAATAATATTCCTAAATTTTAAAGAGCTTTAGAGATATAATCACATCATAAAATTAAAATTAATTACTTATCTTTTAAGATGCTCAATGCAGCACCACAGGAATATATTTCACTACGTATCCAGGTTGCATAGAAACGGCAAGGTTAAGTTTCAACAATGGTAATAGACTACTATCAACAAACAGGCTGAATTTAAACGTGGAAATGATTTAAACAATTATAACAATGTGAAAGTTTGACAAGAATACATTGTGATAACATTTCAAAAGTAATTTTCTTAAAAGGAATATCTATAAAAGAAGTGAAACTCAGAAATTACAGTATGCGGCAAAACAAACAGTACTGAAACTACAACCATGCTTTGAAATCAAAATAGGTCAATGGAATAGGTGACTACGACAACACATATCACACATCTAAGTTCATCGGTACATCAAGTGTTCAAAATGTCCACTCTCACGTCTCACTCAATGTTCATAACGATGCTGCAGACTGTTTAACGTGTTGGACACAGGTTTCTGGCAACGAGAGGAAAGCACGCCTGTTTCTTTCGGAAGCACTTCTAGGCGGGACATCCGATCGGAAAACGCATGTTCCATACGTAGGCATGGAAGGACGTGAGCTCCGGGTAATGTTAAGGGTACTGGAACGCCCTATTCCGTATGACCGGAAATAGTGCTCCATGATACACACCTTCTTCTCTGTTGTGAGAACCATTATGGGTATTATGGCCAATTGCATTATGGGTAACTATCAACACAACTAAGGAACACACAAGGCATCACGAGCTGTTCCTACAACGCGCATGTGCGCTAGATATGCGCACATTTCATTACTGTTTGTTTTGCTGCATACTGTATTTAATTTTATCAGTTTATTTACTAATAGGGTCATTCCATGTCAAATCATCCAATTTGAGAAAAATTGCTTGCATCACCATTTTAGAAAATGTAAATTTTTTGTACCTGAATTCCTACATTTCTGAAGATATCAGAACCACTTTTCAAAAAAAAAAAAAAAAAAATGTTAGGCCCTTATTTCTTCCGGGGCGACGGTATTTCCAACATGGCAAATGGCGGTTTTTGCTCCAATACACATGTAGTGGGGAGAGAGAGATGGCACATTTGAATACAATCTTCGGCCTATCGTTTATTAAAAAAAATCTGAGCTTTTGTGGAAACATTATAATTTAATGTAATTATTCTAAAAATTTAAACAGGGAAAGAAAGATAAATAAAAATATAGGATTAATGAAAGAGTTTCTGTGGAATACATTAAGCTTAATGTCTGAGATATGGATATTACTTTTCGTAAGAAGCTCAACAGGAAGTAACCTATTCTAGTTTTGGGATTTGCTAATAAAGTGTGTATAGAGTACGGAGACAGTATTTTTGACTTCCCTAACAAATTAAGATTCTTTCGTCCTACTGCATATTTCTGGCATTCAAAGAAAAGGCGGTTGGCATCATCCAATGATTCTACATTTAGACAATTATTACAATATGGACTATCTGATAAGTTTAACTTAAGTAGGTGAGCTTTTGTTATAATATGTTGTGACCTTAATCGATTAATGAGAACTATGACCCTTCGATTTGCTTTGGAACCATGAAACTATATTTTGTTAAAATAATATGAGTCTTATCTATTTATACGGAAAGTAAGGGATTGGTGCGTACACATTTAACATATTTATCCTATATTTATTCTTTACTCGTTTCAGTAGGTCAGTTCAATGCAGTAAAATATCAATTGTATTGTTTAATTTAGTAGATTTCCTGACCAGTTCATCTGTATTATTATGGTGTTTAGAGAAGGAGTGTTCCTTATAAGAAAAGTTGTATGTACCGTATGTTCTTGTGACTCCAATATTTAAAAAAATATAAAGTATTTATGACGAGGGGATATGTTATATGAACGTTTTTCAGATGAAGATAGAGCTTGAATGGCCGCTCGTAAGACTGTTAAGAGTCGTACATGTGATACACCTACATCTTGAGCGTATTTTACAGCTAGAAATAGGCCGTATATTTCTGCTGTAAAGATAAATATACTCGAAGGAAGCTATATTTGTTGTTTATAACTATTTTCAGGGTCATATATTGCCACTCCTACTCCTGACTTGTTACGTGATCCATTGGAGTATATAAAGTGAAACTTTTCCCATTTCTCGTAATATTCACTCCTAGTCATTCGATAGAATTGATTGTAATCTTCTTCTTTATACATTAACTCACCGATTCAATATCCATGGTAACTTCCTTTCATTATTGCGAGACTATCTCGCTGGCCGTGAACAACGTGTTGTTCTTTCTGGATCATCTTCTAATTTTGTTCCCGTTCTCTCTGGTGTACCTCAAGGTAGTGTTTTGGGCCCGCTCCTTTTCCTTCTATATATGGACGATCTCCCATCTTATCTCTCGTCACCTAAAACCAAAATTCTTCAATTGCTGACGACGAAATTATTTCGAGAAATCGGATCATTACAGGAAGTTGCTGATCTCCCAAAATTCCATCTCTGACCTCTTGGATTGGTGGTGTAATGCGTGGAACTTGAAAATAAATCCCTCAAAATCTTCTTTTCTCACTATTTCTTTAAAGAGGAATCAAATCCCATCTGCATATATCACTGAAGATAATCCTATCGCTAAAGTTTCTTTTCAAAAGTCGTTGGAGTCAGGGGCAAATAGACTCACCGGAATACCGGGAGAATCTGGCTAGACCCCCCGCCAATAATAAATTAATGAGGCCCAGTGGTGGAATCATACTGTACTTAATTTCCATGCTCCATTTGGTATGACAACTTCCGACAGAATTAATAATTGACCATTACATTTCTTTCTGAATGCCAACGGCCCTTGAAATGTATTCTAATACTCAGCAATCTTGAAGTGTTTCATGAATGTTGTAATTTCAGGATGTACGAAAATAAAGGTAAATGAGAAAAATGTACTTCAGTAGGTAACATTTGGATGCTACACGAGAATACGAGTATTTCAAACTTTAATAGTTAGTCACATCTGAAACTGATCGATACATTTATTTTTATGCATAACACTTCTTAAGACTTATAATTGCGCTTTGTATTGCATGAGATCAGGGGCGTAGCCACAGGAGGTAGGTGGGATATGTTCCTCCCTCCCTCCGAGATTCCATTAACGATAAAAAAACAGATAGAGAGAAAAGAGAAGAACGTAGGAAAGAGAAAAGAAAACTCTAGGAAAAGAGAATAAAGATTTGTTAGATGTAAATATTCTTCGATATTTTACAATCCCGCCATTGGACTCATCCGACATCATTTTACAAACCACCGTCGGTGTTCACCTTGCCTAGGGACCGCAACGTCAAACACCAGTCCCTCGGCTGAACACTCATCAATTCTTCATCATCTTTTTAAAATCAATTGAATAAATCAAACATTTATGGGACAATAAATAACCATTCTCGCAGTAGTTCAGGAGTGGCTGAAACTAAAATTTTTACCCGGGCAGGACATTTTGGCGACTATCAGAAAAATACGGAATGTCCGAAACTGGGAATCCTGAAATGTCGGAATTTCCAAATGTTGGTCATCACCACCAAATGATAGAAGTTCGATTTTTTTATGGCCTTTAGGCACCTACGGGTCAGACCGGGATAGAGGAGAAGAAGGATTCGGGAAAGTGTTGGCCAGGGCCTATGTTGAAGATACCTCCCCGGCATTTGCCTGGTGTGACTGAGGAAAAAAACCTGGAGAAACTTCAGTCAGGATTGTTGGTCGCTGGAGTTAAACCCACGACCTCCCGAATGCTACGCCAACTAGATGATAGAAAAGAACGGTCCACCGGCAACAGACAGTACAAGACATGTTATTTTGAGTACAATTAACACTTGCTGGCTTAGGTGTAAACAGTGTAAAAAAAACTTACGATGAATGCTTGAGCCTGAGGTGCCTAAATGCCATAAATAAAAATAACATTCTTGTTAAAATTTTATTTCGTAAAGTCAGAATTCCGAATTTGAATTTGAGGTTTGTAGCATAAAAGCTTTAGGGAACTTTCGCAGGGACCGGATGGAGTATGATGGGATGAAGAAAGTGGGAGGAAACCGAAGAACCCCTAGAAGACCCATGCACTCGGTGTTTGTTCACCACAAAACTCACATGGCAAGAAGAGGAATGGAACCGACGACGCTAAGCGCAAAAGGTAAGCGCTTTACCATTCAGTCACCGACTTTCCGAATTCCGGAATTCCCAACACCCCTAGTAGACCCTAACTTTCCAGAAGCAGCAGCTGCTCTCTCCGTTGCTCATTCTATGGGAAACACCCAGTGGTCTGAACTTTTCTCATCGTCATAAAACTTCATCACTTCGCTCATTATTTTTCTTCCCTCCCTGCGTACCACAACATTCTCCTTTTCAGCCATCCTTATTTCAACTGAACCTCTTGTTAAATTTGGCAATAGCATTACACATTCAAGACTCCCTCGCTTATCGCCCCGCTGAACCCTTATTGGCTCAACGCGTGGGTGTGTCGAGGGTGTGACTTTTAGTTCGCATTTTTGATACAGCTCAAGACATCTTGGCAGCACTATAGAGAATGTTGCAGTGCAAGCTCGTATTTCTCGTTTTGTGATGCAGCTGCAAGCAAACACAATGGTGAAATTCAATTCAACACGCTTCCTATCGTGGAATATAAAGCGACGCGAGACGAAATTAGAGTGGGGTGATATTATTCTTGGCGGTTTAGTTTCTTGGCGCAGACACCACTCTCAGGAAAAATAACACTCTCAAGTTACTTCTAACTTCTCAGCCACCCATCAGAAAGAGATCGAAGTATAATATTTTCGTGATATATGACCGCGGTGTCGCCTCAGTCAACAGATCCCGTGGCTTTGGCATTGTTGAATGTTGTGCAAGGTCCGTTAACTTTGCCACGCTTGTTCTTTAAAGCTCCCGCCAAGGCGAACAGTTTTTCGTCGACAAGTGGTGGGTGTGACACGTGACGTCACCGCGAGGCCTCTTCTCTTGCTTTCTTGTTTGCCGGGTACATTTGAAAACGTGTTGTGTGGTGCTTATTTTTCGCGTATGTGTACGTGCTTTTTTTTAAAAAAAAATATTTGTGTTGTGTTAGCAATTCTTGTGCATGTGAAGTTGGTAAAATTTAGCAAGATGTCTTGTTGTGCTGTAAGTTAGCATTTTTCGACAGATGCATGGTAAAACTGCATGTCTTAAGAAAATTGTGATAGGATGCTTGTTCTAATTATTGAAAAAAGGTTTCCCACACGAAGATCCAGAGACATTAAAACTTTTTTTGTAAAGCAAGAACATTTAACACTTTTCCGTATCAATTTTTTTTTAACAGAAAAGCACGAGAACGTAAAAGAAGGATTACCTTGAATAGTGTAGAGTTGACACAAGGAGAGTATACAGAGGGAACTCTGCTAATTGCTACGATTACATCCTAATAATCAAGAATATTGATCGAACTGAGATTACTTATAGATCTAATGAGTATGTAAACACAAAATACTTCGATTACTCACACACCATCAATGATGGCGCATCACTGATTTTCTGTGATGATCTTGCTTTTTTTATAATAATAAAATACTCTTTCATTGCCAGTCTAAACTCTTCGCATGCCATAAGAACCGCGGTGGCTCAGTTCTAGAACGCTCACTTCGATCTCGGCTTGTGCAATGTGGGATTTGTGGTGTGCAAACACCGTGTGTGAAGATTTTCTCGAGGTTGTCGGCTTTTTAATGTTGACACCAGGAGTTTTTTTTTTTTTACTTTAGCCAGTGATTTTTAATTGCACTGTGGAGTGATTGATTATCTTTCAATCAACATTTGTACCAAGTAATCAATTGCATGAGTGGCACAATTACTTTTAAAGACTTAGCATATACTAAATCTTTGACCCATCATTGTTTTTTTCTTTACCCCTATTTATCAAGATGTTTTTCAATAGTTTTTAATATTTCAGAATAAGTATCAAATTTCCAATGAAATATCAACGTGTTTCGCTTCCTCATAGAAATAGGAAAATCCTCTTAAAATTGCTGTCAAGAAGTAAATGCTTAATTTGATTTACATCTTTGAAAACACGATGATACTTGAAGTACACTGTATGTGACACTTCAGAATAAAATCTGTTGGACAAAGTATGTGTATATTCATCCCTCTTTTATACTCCCTTCTTTCGCAAGTTTCGGTAGTAACAAGTGGTCGATGAGTTCCCCTTTACAAGTAGGTGATGTTTAACTTGTATTAGGAATTTAGAAATTATAAGACATTTAATTAGACAATACGTTGAAAGTTATAAAATTAGGAAATGAATATATTTGGAGGTATTTTCGGACCAAAAACAGTATAGAGTATTTGAACCTCTAAAAGAGCATAATAATACTCTTATAAAGCGTATGTCTAGTCCTAGCTTTAAAACAGAAACAATGGTTTCAAAGCAGAGTTGCTACCGAAAAATGTTCTGACGTGAGTATATAATCCTTCCTTCCTTATACTTTGTAATAAACTTTCTTGTTGAATGGCTCGCATGAAATAGGTTTTCGACAAACAAATAATGCGTATTTCTATCCGCGAATGTTGTCTGCTCGAGTGAGTAGCGCGGCAGAAAAACACTTCACTTTGAGGTGACGTCACAGACTTTCCACCATAGCCGGCTTTATATCTGGCCACGGTGTGAAATTACGACCTTGCTGTAGTAGTTCTACTGCCCGCCATATTTGAACGACTTGTGTTCGAGGATGCTTCACATCGACGCAAAATTCGCAGTGCAAATTTTACAAAATATCATAAGTTCTCGGCTTTCATAGTGCAAAATTATTCTCATAGTGCTCGTAACATTATATACCGTTTGTGGAACGTTTTTGTTTTCAAGGAAGACAAATTTCAAGTGAAATATCATCCAAAATAGTGAAAGAGGAGTGTTCAAGAAGTTTGAGTGGAAGGTTCAAGTGAATGGAGATTATGACAACGACAAGAACTATTACTTTATGACCGTATGAAAGTTGGTCAGTCAGATACGATACCTCTCAATTGAGCTTACAAATTTAGCTCAGAGAATCTAAACACAGAACATAACTGAACCCCGTTTAAAAGTAACATCGCAGGCAGTGAATGAAAATAAGTGGCAACCAATGTGAATTCCTTTTTATTGTATTCATTTTGTTGGACTATTCGAGCGTGTTGTGGATATCGTTAGAAAGTTGATTTATACGACCTCTTACGTTTATTATATTACCTGTATTACAAGCATTGTTATAAAAAAAATCTGACTGTTAATTTTTATGTAGGGTGACCGTACCAATGGTTAACCAAGCCAGGAAAATTTCAAGTTTAAACGAGAACTGATATTTATAGGAATGTAGTTATTTTTGTACGAAACAAAACCTGAGACAGTGCATCGCATTTAGACAAATATATTGCTGAAGGTGTAGTTGCACCAGTAGTTGGTCAGCAGTAGGAGCCACTTGTGAGCTACGATCATTCACCAGTGTAGATAATTCACTCCATTTAGTGAGCGAATAAAACAATTGATTATGTCACCGTACCGTCTAGTAGATATACACGGATACCTGGTACTCAATCCTCTTACTCTCGGTTCTCTTTCAGTTCAACTTTTTTTTTTTTTGTGGGGGGCGATATATTTCCTGACTGCACAGCGTTTGGGTACTACTCAATTAAACATTACGGAAGTATAAAACATATTTTTTTATTACTTTACCCAAATAAACCCTATTATTACCGTTTAATTCCTTTAGCGGTCAAGCACTGGTATCTGGCCCACTATTGGTACGGTCACCCTATTAGACACTTGCGTTATATGGCGTTAAATGTACTTCCAGTGCTACTTCGGCACGGTTCTATCACACTGGCCCGCCTGGGTGCCTTGAAAATAAGAAAGTAGATGGCTGACTCCCTCTTCCCCGAAAAGTTAACTGATTATTAGGTTGTTTAACATTCGAGAAAGCACGCATACCTTACAGTTTATGTTATTATTACTTACTTAAATACTCACTAGTCGATCCAGAGGTAGGAACATGGCGCCATGCTGAGGAATACTAATTGTGACATTTTGTGTTATGAATGACACGTATTCTGCCAGAAAAAAACGAACAGTATCTCGAGAGAGCGAAGAGGGGTTAGTGAAACTCACGTTCAGTCAGTCAGTGATCTAACTGTCTTAAATCTCATTCTAGCGTCTTCTCTCATTTTAGATTGAGAATACTTATAATAAAAAAAAACTAACCTTACTTTAACTAATTCCTCATCGCTCACTCGAGATACTGTCCGTGTTTCTGTGGTAAAATAAGTCTCATTCATAACAAAGTGTCACAATTAGTATTCCTCCACATGGCGCTATGTTTCTTCCTCTGGATCAACTAGAGTGAGTATTTCAAAAAGCAATAATAACTTGTGGATTTTCTTAACACTTTTTGGATTGATGATTGTCACTAGGTGTTTTTAGAAGTGCCTGTAACCGGAAATTAAAAAAAAAACTAATATGAATTGAAAAGAGTTTTGACTAAACCAGTATTAACTTGATGTTCGAGTGTCCACCAACTACGGAACTACAACCCAATATTTTTGATTAAGTAAAAGGTACCTCGTCAATTGAACTGCAAGGTACATACTCTACTCAAGCCAAATACTGGAACACTGATAACATAAAACATTACTTACCAACGTGCGACTTTTTCAGATGCTCAACGATTTGTCTCTTACAAACCTCACATGGGCAGTACCTATTCCAGGCATTTCTACTCCATTTCATAACCAATCCAATCATCCAATGTCAATAGCACCAGCAGTTTCGTTATTGTGAGACGGAAAAGTCAGGTAGCAAGCGCTTGAGGTAGGATGGATTTGTGTTTGATTTTATTCATTTTTTAAAAATAGATTCAGCTGTTGTGAGTGAGTGAGTTTGGATTGGAATTGCATTTCTTTTGTGGACTGTCCCGTGTTTGGTGAAAAAGAGAGTACATGGAGTGAGTGTGAGATAGAAGATCAATTTTTTTCCTGGGTTAATTTAAACATTTTGGTTTGTGAGTCAGGGGATTAACTTTGTAAGTGGATTTGAGGGTGTTCGTGAAATATATGAAAGTTGTATATTGCTATTCTCTTTATACTTGAATATCAATAGTTCGATTGCCCTTGATACAAATCGTACAATATACATCAAGGTATATTGGAATTTTCTTGCTCCGCGCAAGCAACTGTCTCCATAGATGAACTGAGCAGCCGGACTACTATAATGACGTCACCAGCGTTGGAAGCTTACGCGCCGCGGCCTGTCTCTTTCGTGGGCCACACTTTCCACCCTAAATTCTCGAGAAAGTTGTCTTATGGCGAGACCTTATAGCGTGTGGGGGTGGATTCAAGCGACCTTGAGTGTTGTGTGTTTGTCTTCAACCAATTGCCAGCCACATAGCCGAGCCGCGATACAGGACTGCAGTCAGTTATTCAAAGTTCGTGTTACAGTGCTTTAGTGTGTGTTACTGTGTGGTGTTTTTATGAAAAAGTATCGTGGGATTTGGATGTTTGTACTATTACGTACGACGACTTCATGAACCCCCACTGGTAAGTGAAAAGTTTTTAAACTCTTTACATGGGTTTCTTTTAAATCAAACGGTGGCAATTTTTAATACTCGACATCTCGGTTATGGGACTCACTTTAATACTCGGTCACTCCAATTTCTTTGGCAGTTCAATTACAATAGTGTAATAGAGCAACGATATCATTTCTTGACAAATGTATCTGTATGTAGTACATTGCTAATAAGTGCAATTAGACACATTTAAGCCTGAAAAATGGAAAGAAATAGGTTTAAAAAAGCAACGAAGAACGAGTTTCATTTGGATTTACTGAGTGCGGTACTTGTGACTAAGGGACAGAACGCTTCATTGTAATGCGGCCGAATAGTTATGTTACGTGTGATTGAATATGAAAGTGACGAGATTTGGTGGTGTTTCTGTCTGAGAACAATTTGGGTAAAATCTACTGCTTGTTCTCTCTAAATATTTTTTAGAGAAAGCCAGGCTAATTCAATTCCTGTTCTTTCATCGCATCGCAAGCATAGTAGGCATCCTTCAGTTTCATTCAAATTACCATTTACGACCACCTAGCACAGACCAAACATGACTCGCATAAATCCACCTAATCTGGGTACATAGTTCACGAGCCACAAGTGCTTAGTCCTCATCCAATCCTCGGTTTCTCATTGGCTGTTGCAACCGGAAGCTTAGACTGCATGTTTCTGCTATGCGCTTAGGAAATTGTCAACTTATATAATGAATGAAATAAATGGTTATTTAAGACTAAGACATTCTGTTACGAAGCGGAAAGGGAGAAATGAGGTCATCTACCAAAAGTTTATTTCCTAATAAGAGTTTATACACTTTTTGGTGTTGTGGTTTAGACAAAAACTTGTCAAAGTGTTGGTCAAATAACATTTGAGATTGGTGGAGCTATATTTTAAAAATTACTAAAATTAACTCTTTCTTAGCAGAACACAAACTTCTACTCACATTAGGTCAGCCAGTTTGTTACCAGTTTTCTTACACCCTTCGTCCTTAAAGTGGCACCAACCCCCCACAAGAAATTGTGTGCATTTTATATTATTCAATATATAATTCCCTTAGCTTCAGAAAAAGAGCAATTTTTACGTGCGTATCTCTTTGAAAGACAAAAGATTAAAATAAATGTAGGCTGTTAAAATTCACAAAAATATTGTAGTTTAAAACTAACGTGGAGATAAATCCAGTCTCTCTTTTAGGTAAACAAGCAGTAATAATACGTAATTAAATTTTACAATTTCGAAATTTTCACTATTATTTAATAGATGTTTCATGTTTTGTCATGTTCGCACAACTACTAGATTATTTAACTGGTACAGTAAAGAAATTATATGCTTTTACATTTTGCACGATTATGTATATTTACAAGGTAAATTTCTGTAGCACTATCGGGTTTGTAAATACGCTTCCGGGACCACCTGCGGAAGAACCAAAAATTGAAAGTAGGCTATTTAAATTTTTTATATATCTCATTTACATTCAATGGTTATAAAAAAAAATATTGTTCACAGAGATTGCCATCCCGTGAGCCCGTTACCAAGAAATGGAGGGAACGAAGAGGAAATTTCAAAGCGGAGCGGAAAATAGTTGCCAAACAAGCAGAAACCCAACATCAGTCAGAAGGGCCAAGTGTTGTAACCGGTGAGAAAGAAAAGATTCCTCTCACTGAAGAACAAGAACAATCTTCTGTATCACAAGTGACTGAGGAAATCTCTCGCACTAGTGACCCAGACGAAGCAGCTGACGGCACTTTTGAACCAGTGACCAACTTCTTTGTACGTAGAAAAGAAGAGGGTATAGACTTCAACGCAGAAAGAGCGAACACACGAGAAAAGATGGGACAAACAGAGATTAGCTGTCGTACTGCATAGATCGCAAAGCCTTTTTCTGTAATGTACGCATGATTTTCGCCAACAATGTGGAAAATACATTTGTGAAAGGATCAAGTGACATATATCAACGAATTGATAAACATGAGTGCAGTGCTGTGCACAGAAACAGTGTAGATTCGTATATGACTTACAAGGCTGGCAGGGCTGTTGAGAAAATGCTGCTGGTCGGAAGTGCGAAGGTACGTCGAACTATGGTTGAGCAGAGAAGACAGATTATGCACAGTGACGTCGCGTATTAACGTTCACAGGAGCACGTGAACTGCCAACTATTTTAGAATTATTATTATTATTATTATTTTCGTTTCAGATTGTGTTTCTTATCGAAAGATTTAAAAACACACCACATTTTAAATTGTTACACTGAGGCATAGGTATACAGTTCGTTTAACAAGTTGTTATTACTCTCCAATTTGTTTCCAGTTCACATTTCGTTTGTGAACGCGTTACCCCATATGCGCTTAACTGGCGTTAGGCCTAACTTATAACATTGTGTATATGGGACCTCGGCGTGCACAATCCTAGAGTGAACGAAGATAGCAGAAGAACAGGAGTGAGCACTGTTGCTAGCTCTCCTTGACTTTTCCACCCGTTCTCGTGTTTAAAATGTAATCAAATCTTCTGGCAGAAGCAAGGATAAACGTTCATTACATACCAAAATCGCAAAATACACAATAAATCGTTTATGGACAAATACATTAAACGCTTAAATAACATAATGTTGCATCTCTATTTACATAAAATTGTTTGAGTTCCAGTATCAGTAATAAACGAAGAGCTAATGAACAGTATCAAGCAGTTTGCAACATTGCGTAAACAATAAACAACCTTTTTTTTAGTGTGTCGTTCAACCAAAGAGTTATAGATAAGTTTGCTGCCCAGAAAAACAGAAGAATGTACTTCATATACAAATAAAGGCAAGAAGGATATACAGTATTTAATTTCTTATTATTATCATTAATATTTTGTGTATGTATTTACTGTGAAAGACAATTTTCATTTGTATACTTTCGTGGAAAACTGCTCTGAGATACATTCGTCGCTGCACTGTCGAGCTTTTCAACCAGCATACCTCAAAAAGCGAGATGATTCCTTACCAGTCAAATTACTTATTTTTGTGTGGAGTTCCTTTTCCATTTCTTAACTCAGTATATAGTGTAAATAAGTTCTATTTTCTATTTAGCACATTGAGAAATGGTTTCAAGCGATCGAACGATGTGTTCCTTGTTCTCGTATTTTCTTCGTTGCTCTTTGGAGCAGAGATTCTGCCAGGATTTTCAGTTTTGGGGGTTTTAAATAAAAATTGGGGTTGTAACGAGTTTTGCACGGTTTCGACTATTTTTTACCGTAACAATTCATGCTTGGGATAAGCTCGACAATTTTTTTTGGGGGGGGGTGACAGCCCCGAAAAGGGGGTCTGGCGGAATCACTGGTTGTGAACTACCACCTTTCAAGCCCACGAGACGCCACTGATTATGCATCGTCTTATCGAAGTGGTGAAACTTATTGGCAAAATAAGTTTGAGTTACAGATGCAAAGACAATGAGGCAGTTTACACTTTAGAAAATGATGAAGTTAATCACGGAAAATTCTTGGAAATAATTGTCCTGTTGAATAAATTCGACCCATTACTGAAAACGCATTGAGACGAAGTAATTGCTAAAAGCAGAAAGAGTCGTGACTGTGGCAGCAAACAGGGAGGCGGAATAATAACAATGCTGTCAAAGACAACTGTAAACCACATTTTGGACATGTGTAACATACTAATTAAAGACGCCATAGCAGGTGAAGTAAACCGTTCAGGAATGTTATCTGTGCAGTTAGATACAACACAGGATATTTCTATGTCTGATCAATGTTCGGTTGTTCTGCGCTACGTTGGCGATGAAGGAATTAAAGAGAGGTTGCTTGCCACAGTGAAATGCCAGTCCGGCACTGGACTGCGATGTATCTCTGGACGTTTTGAAGAAGATGAATATCGACGTTAAAAAATGTGTTGGAAACGCGACAGATGGAGCTAGCAACATGCAGGGAGAATATTCTGGATTTACGAAGAAACTGAGTTGTGTGTGCCCTCAGCAGATTTATGTTTGGTCTTATTCGCATGTCTTAAATCTTGTCATGTGTGATGTTGCTAAAAGCTCTATTGATGCAGTTTCTCTGTTCGATATTTTAAACGAGTGTGCCGTGTTTATTAGGGAGTCATATTTGCGAATGGATGCATGGAGAAGCAAGTGTGATGCAAGACGACTGAAGATAATTGGAGAAACAAGATGGTGGGCAAAAGATGCTGCACTGCGAAATATATTTGGCTATTTCTCGGATCCCAGAAATGCATTGTATATCCAGTTAATCTGCACATTGAAGGAAATAGCATCTGCCCAGAATAGTAGTAGACCTGAAGCTAGACATAAAGCAGAACAGCTCGCAGAAGGACTCTTAAAGTATAAAACAATAATACTTACTGCTCAAGTATTTCTTCGCATCTTCCAAGAAACAACACCTCTGTCGAAGTACCTACAGCGATGTGGCGTTGACATGTTACAGGCTTACACAATGCTGCATACAGTAATTTCCAACCTTGATGAATATCGGTTGGATCTGGAATCCATCGTAGATGCTGCTACAGTGTTTGCTGAATGGGCAAATAATGCATTCGACGCTATGGAAACTGATTTGCCAGAGGTTCGACCACGAAAACGCAAGAAGCTGCTCCAGGGCGAAGGTGAAGATGAGGTCCTTAGTAATCTGCTTAAAAAGTAAGAAAGTGAGGTGTACGATGTTATCCTGGACACAGTAACAACTTGCATAAAAAGCCGCTTCAAAGAGTACAGTACGTTATGGCCCGATATATCGTGCTTAGATCCAAAGAATTTCCACCTTGTAAAAGATCTTCCACAAACAGCACTGAAAAATATTGTTATTATTGTGTAGAAGTTTAGTCTGGAAGTTAGTCAACAGAGTCTAAGAGAAGAGTTAGTGAACTTTTCAGTAAACTGGAACTCTTTGGTTAACGGTCTTATTGATGAGTACCCAAAGTCAGACGAACTGTCTGAGGGAGAAAACTGTGCCAGTGCTGACGATGGAGATAGCTGTAGTGATTCAGAGCCTTCAGGGACTGATAGGAAACAAAGTTCCACTCATAATAAAACCAAACCATATTGTAAAAACTGTCTTAATTGCTGTTTTTTAGTCCTCAAGAAATATAATTTGTACACAAATCCCTTTCCTGGGCTCTTTCTTGCTTACAAGGTTATTCTTACTTTGTCTGTTACTCAGGTTTCTTGCGAAAGAAGCTTCTGCAGGTTGAAATTGATAAAAAGTAGATTGACAAGTACTTTGTCCCAAGAACACTTGGAAACATTTATGCTTATGGCAATTGAAAGGGACATTTTAGTAAACCTTGAAAATGATAACATTATAGATCATTTTGCAACAAAAAGCAAACATTTCCAAAAGATGTTACTTTTGTAGGAAAATCTCTGTTGTACTGTTATGTTTGTTTTCTACACTCTTCTCAGTCATTTACATTGTCTTCAAAGTTGTATTGCTTTCAAATTGAAAAATTGTAATAAAGAAACGTTGGAAGCTTAAATTTGTGTTTCTTAAAACATGAACACAAATTGCAGCTTGAAAGCCGTTCATAAATAATAAAGTATTAATATTCTTATGAATG
>JAGDQP010013667.1:0-12949 GCA_022664845.1 Lepisma saccharinum
CACTTACTGAACCCATCACTTCAGACGAAATAACCCAAACATTAGCCCTTAAACGTCAATCTGTGCCTGGCATCGACACCATAACCTATAAACACCTCAAGGAAGCTTCCTACTTCCTCATCCAACACCTCGCAGTAATTTACATCTTCATCTTGCGTACCGGCTTTCTTCCCAAAAGGTAAGACATCCAAAAGGCTAATGCTCCTTAACCCCCTCCCCCAAAAAACCTCTTCACTACATCTCTTCTTATCGTCCAATCCAACTCACCTCTGCACTCTGTAAAAATTTAGAAAAAATCCTTGTTCAACGATTGCATTTTCATTTAGACAGTTACAATCTCATACCTTTTCACCAAACTGGTTTTTCGTCCAAATTTCAGCAGCAATGACCAAACTCCTCGGTCTAGTCAATACAATCACGAACCTCTTCAATTTCTCTCAACCTTCCTGTCTTGTCCTGTTTGATTTAGAAAAAGCTTTTGATAAAGTTTGGCACACAGCACTTATCCAAAAACTCCGATTCCTCCGACTCCTTACAACGTATATTCACTTCATATTTGACTTCATTACAAACTCCATTATAATGCATATCAATCAACTTCGGCCTCTCACATCCCATTTTCCTCCACTGTGGGGTTCCCAAGGATCCGCTTTATCACCTTTACTTTACCTATTCTTTGTTACCGACATGCCTCCCTTACCTCTCAATATTCACCTATTCCAATACGCTGACCACACAGCATTTCTAACCTGTAGTAAAACCATCCAAAATATAAATAGAACCATGACCGACGCTATCAACTACTTTACCTCTTGATGCAGTAAGTGGGGACTCTCCATTAATTCACATAAAACCCAAGTCATCGTTTTCCTTCCTCCTAAACATCAATCCCGTGTTCAACGAAATCCTTCACGTCTCAACTTATCTGTACATCAAAACCAAATTTGACCTTCGAAACAAGTCATATACCTCGGTCTCACTCTAGACCAACACCTAACCTGGCGACCCCACCTCAAAACTATCATTAACAAAGCGTACAATAGACTAAACTTACTTAAACGCATGACAGGAACCACATGGGGTTTAAAACCAGAAACAGTGCTAAATATATAAAAAGTATTCCTACGCCCGGTTCTAACTTACGGATGTAATGCCTGGATTGCCGCAGACCACACTTTCTACAAAAAACTACAAATACTGGAAACATATGAACTACGTATTGCATATAGAATAAAACTTCCTAGCCCAACCTAAAACCTCTATGGAAGACTCACTTTTCCGCATCTACTAAACCACTTAGAAACACAACGCATAAAATATGTTAGGAAACGCCTGGAATCCAACCATATACTCTTTCATGATATCATAATCTCACACGAACAGCAACCCACCGACATTCACCATTATCACTTCTTTTCTCACTATACCACTACATTATGCCTCCCAATCACCCTGACATACCATTCATCTCCGCATACACCACACCGATCATTCCTTATTATATAGCACCAACATATTCTGCACAGTGACCATCTTGAACGTATAGGGCCCACCTGTCTACATCAGAATCTAGAGTAGCCCCTAGATCAGAAGACCATCACTCATTTATCTTATTTGCGCCAAAGTGTTGTCTCTTCTAGTGCATCTCATGCTCACTTAATCATTCTCCATTATTACATAACTGCTTTCTTTTTACCCGCAATTATGAGTGTGAGGAAAACTCAATGACCCAGATTAAATGAATAAATAAAGATTAAAAGATACAGGAAAAATCTCTTAGCCCACATACCACTTCCTTAGTATCCAAATTATTTTAGCCATCCCTTCCCACATAGAGGGTATAGCTCTCTGGAGGTGCTAGCCTGGCTATCAAAAAATTTCAGTCAAAATTTAGCGGGAAGCCATCCGCAAAAAAGAAAGGGCATTCACTGGTCAGCGAGTAGAAATAATAAATTAGTCGTAACTAGCGACTGCAAAATAATAAGGTACGTTTTTATTTTTTATAAAAGTAAGGAAGCATAGTTCCCCGTCCATCCTTTTTATTTTCAACTCTTGTTCTGATCAGCTAAGTATGCGAATGAGTAGGTATGCGAATAGGTAAGTATATGAATTGATGTGTAAGTATATGAATGGAAAAATAGGTATATATGAATAGGTAAGTATATGAATGAATAGGTAAGTATATAAATAAATTCGTATGTATGTGAGTGCATAGGTAAGTATGCCAATAGTATGTAAGTAACTTTCTACGCCATACTCGCTTTTCTCCCTCTTCTACATTACCAAGTAATGATAATATCTCCACTACCTCTTCATCCTCTGATGTCAAGTTAACTTTGTCTACTACTTGCGTATACTGCTCCCGCTGCTGCTGCTTGGGCATTACTGCGAAGCTCAAGACTGTTTATGACGTATATAATCATCACCTTCTCTATATATTGTAAACTTTATCAACCATCACGTGAACGTACAACCTGATATCAACACGTAAACAGATAACGTCATAACAGTACGTGAACAGATAACTTCATGTCACTCAGTAAACAGATAACTTGGTAAGAAAAAATGGTTCAATTAGTTCAAATATTCTACTCACCTATATACATTAGAAAAGAAAAAACAAACAAGCCGGTTTAAAACACTTGTTTTGTGTTGGTTAGAAAGTCTAAATGACAGTGATGTAGGAGCAATATAATGTAAATAATCTATTATGGGCAACCAGACAACAGCAATGTAATGATAATTCGAGAATAGGACGAGCTGAGGTTTCTGTGAGTCAAAATGTTATGTAAACTTGTAAGTACAAAGTTAAATAAATTTCATTTTTTAAAAATGAAACAAGCGATATACCAGATAACTAAATATATGTAAACAAAGAAAAATGTTGCGAAATTAATTTTCATACTAATGCTGAATAAAAATACCTTGAGACCAATAAAATTAAGAAAGTTTATGGGTAAGTAAAAACCCATAAGTGGCTACACTATAGAGCAGCGTTCCACAAACTATGGTTCGCGGACCACAGGGTAGTGCGTTCAACCTGCGAACAAATAAAACTGATCCGCAATCGAAAGTAGTTTGCGGATCAGTGCTATAGAGTAAACCGTGGATTCATAATACCTGCAATCAATCCAAGCATCTGCTAGCACTAGAGCCATCTAGTTTGCTAAATCAGAACTGAGAATAGTAACCTGTTAGCGATCGATATAAAGATTTTCTCAGTACAAAGGGAGTAATTTTAGCTGCTTGCATTGTGGTCTAATGCCAATGTATCTGACTGGTAAAGTGAACGGTTGTAGACGACATGGTTTTGAATCCCACTATAACCAACATAACTTTTCGGCCGGAGAGTTGTGTTTGACTTTGGTGGGTAGTAAAATTCATGTATTCTGTAAATCCGATAGTGTGGGCTGAACATACATACTTATGTGTGTACACTGAACTGTAAAAATATAGACGGATCAGATCCTTCCGGAAGTCACACTACTGTGTACACTGCTTCCTCGCCAGATATAACTAGCAATCAATCGACCAACTTCCTTACATCGTTCATCCAAACGAATACAGTCAAAAGGGCTGTATATTGTTTTACACCTGAGATTTTATGCAAACCTCTAACTTCTGTTGCTGTCATTTCGAACCAAATAATACCTTCTGTTGCTTGATTAGAATTTGAACTTCTCACCGGAGCTGGACTTTACTCTGTTCTGCGTCTAGTCATTTTTTGGGTACAAAGCGTTAATCATTTTCAGGATTTTCGCATACGTCCCGTAGTCCTCAAATATATACAAACACAGAATCTTTTCGAGTGAGTAGTCGAAGACGGAGAAGTGTGGGCATTTACGGCTTTCATTCATCATGGCTCCACCACATCCTAATAATAAGTCGCCTTCGCAGAAAGAACAGCGTAGAAAGAAGAGACAGACTGAAGAGAAAGTCACTGATGTAAGTAAAACGGTGCATACAGCTAATGAATCAACCAGTGACAAGAAAGCGACGATAGAAGTAGAGGAACAGACAAGTATCGTACCGAATTTCACGCATTATCTTGTAATTAAAGTAAAGAATGAAACAGAAAAATCCAGGCGGTTTGAAGGGATTATCCTTTTTCATTATTCAAAGGCAACCTGCTCATGTTGCAGGCGAGTTAAAACATGTTAGAAAGTTTCGCAACGGCACTTTGTTAGTGGAGACGTCTACCGATAAGCAAACAAATAATCTCCTGAAATTGAAGTCACTAGGCCCATTTCAAGTTCATGTTGAATCCCACCGTCAACTGAACTTTAGTCAGGGCGTAGTATCTTGTTGGGACATGCAAGATGTCCCTCAAGAGGAAATTAAGAATGAACTTGCCAGCCAAAATGTCGTCAATGTTAAACGCATTAAAACTAGAAAGAGTGGCGAATTCCAACCCACGAGTTTACTAATTTTGACGTTTGCCTCCCCACAGATCCCCAAGGACGTGAAGGCAAATTTCTATTGCTTACCTGTCCGTCCTTACATACCGAGTCCGCTCCGCTGTTTTAAATGTCAGCACTCTGGACACACCAGCATGTCGTGTAATGTGATCAATGCTATGTGCAATATGCGGTACCAGCTAGCATGGTGCAAATCCTTGCACGTCACTGAAGACGCAGTGTGTTAACTGCAAGGGTGAGCACACGGTCTGGTCGCGTAACTGTCCAGTTTTTAAAGAGAAAAAATGAATTCGGGAGCTTATGGTTTTAGAGAAAATATCTGCTGGTGATGAAAAACGTCGAGAAAGAGAGTCTCAAGGCACCCTTCCATCTGGTGCGTTTTCAACAGTAGAAGCACGACTACCAGTCTCTCTCAGTTGGCACCCAGACAGTTGATGTGTCATCTCAAACTGAGAGACCTCAACCTAACATATCTAATAATCGTCAAGCCTCACCAACTCATCAAATACGCCGATGCATCCTGAGAGACAAATGACCCCTGTGCAGTCTTCTAGAACTCCATGGGCTGTATATACTAATCGTGCCAGTAAGATTTCCAGATCTAGTCGTATGTCAACACTAGCGTATGCCACATCAAACGTCTGACTACTGTTCTTGCTACTCAAGTAGCTCATCAAGAGTCTCCACCTGCCCTGAATGTACCGAGTTCATCCCTAAGCTCAGATTTCATTGAGGACGATCTGATGGACTCGGACTTTACTCTAGTCGGGAATGGAGGGAAACCTTTTAGATTGAAAAGGTAATTATTCTCTTTCATCTCACTCTTAATGGCTTTGCTCCAATGGAATCTTAACGGATTTCATTCCCACTATGAAGAACTGCAAGCCTTGTTATATTTCCCCGGTTGTTGTTTGCTTTCATGAAACAAAGTTTAAAACAGCAGAATTTGTGATCTTGAAGAACTTTACCCTATATCGCTCAAATTTTCCAACTCATGGCCGTGCATGTGGCGGTGTTGCAATTAGTGCTGTTGACGCACTGTATTTAACACCTGTTCACATCACTACCAACCTACAAGCGGTTGCTGTTCGACTCCACCTTGAGCAGCATGTTACAATCCTGAATTTGTACATAACAAGGGAACAAATCTTTACGCTCCTTGACCTTCACAATCTGTTCCAGCAGTTACGCAAAACCTATTATTTCAGTTGGAAGTTATAATTCATATAACGTGATTTGGGGTTGTGTACAGATGTCCGCGTTAGAATAGTTGAATCTTTTAATGACACTTCAAACTTAGACTGGTGCTAACATGCATTTTAGTTTGGCAAGTGGCACATATTCAGCGATAGACCTGTCTCTCTGCAGTGAAGTTCTTGCGCCTATGCTGGGATGGCGTGTACATGACGATCTGTGGGTAGTGACCACTTTCCAGTAATTTTAGACTTTTTAAACCTTTATCAAGCATCACGAAAATTACCACATTGGCATCTAAAACGTGCTGACCGGACTAAATATGAAAATCGTGTCTAACTAGTTGATCAAGGAGATTTGTCTCTGAATGATTCGGTTGAGTACTTAAACCGTGAAATTTTGCGAGCTGCCAGATGTTCCATCCCACAGTCTGGCCGAACGCCACGTCGGCGTTCTGTTCCCTGGTGGAACGATGAGCTCGAACTAGCAGGGCGACGGCGCAGTCGCGCTCTACGGGTGTTCAACCCATATCCTACAGCGTCAAATTTGAATGCAGTGCAACAGTCACAAGCTTATATTCGACGTCTCATGAAACATTCGCGTACATCTCTTCGTGAATATGTATCTTCCATTAATTTACAAACCAATTCGAGACGTGTGGGAACGGGTCAGACGTTTGCAAAGCAATTGTCGCTCCGAGCCATTGACTGCTCTGAAGCAGAACAATGCCTTACATATTGACCCAGAAGAGATAGCTAATCTTCTTGGAGCGCCTTCGCAGCAATATCGAGCTCTGAACACTAGAGTGCTAATTTTGTGAACATTAAACGACAGGCAGAGATGATAACTCTACACTTCCACTCTAATAATTTCGAACCCTATAATGTCTCTTTCACTGATTGGGAACTTGAAACTTCCTTACGGGATGTTAGAAACACATCAGCTGGACTGGATGATATACATTATGAAATGCTGCGACACTTTCCCTCCCACGGAAAGGTCTTCTTGCTAAATCTCTATGATCACATTTGGAGGGCTGATAGCTTCCCTGCTAGTTGGCGAGAAGCAATTGTAATCCCCATTATGAAACCTGACTAAACCCCACAAGTTACCGACCCATTGCTCTCACTCCCTGCGTATGCAAACTATTTGAGAGAATGATAAATCATCGCCTAATGTGGTACTTGGAGCATAATAACTTGCTTTCCAATGATCAGTGTGGTTTTCGACAACATCGATCAACTGTCGACTACCTAGTCAGGTTAGAGTCTATTGTCCAGAATGCTTTCCTCAGCAATGAACACGTTCTGGCTGTGTTCTTCGATTTAGAGAAGGCCTATGATACCACCTGCAGATATGGCAGACATGGCTTAATGTCTTTGGCACTAGGCGCCACATGGCCCATTTTATATAACATTTCTTACGTGATCGTTATTTTTGTGTCCGTGTTAGTGATAGTTTCTCAGAGCGTTATTTACAGGAAAACGGCGTACCTTAAGGGAGTGTGCTGAGCGTAACACTGTTCGCTGTTGCAGTGAATAGTGTTATGACTTGTATCCGCCATCCTGTGGATGGTATTTTATAAGTTGACGACTTGACGATTGTCTGTAAATCTGCGATAATAAACCTCGCAGCCCGGCAGAAACAGTTGACGCTTAACCGTCTTGTTGTCTGTTCACACCCGACTGGCTTTCGTTTTTCACTTACGAAGACAGTGTGTGTATACTTCTGGCGTAAACGAAATTGTTTTGTAGACCCAGATCTCCTTCTTGGAGACAGACCACTCCAGTTCGTCGAGAAGGTACGATATTTTGGTCTATTATTTGACACGAAGTTAAATTGGCGTGGTCACCATCGCTAAATTAAAATTTCCTGTACCAGAGCTCTGAATTCGTTACGTGTTTTTAGTCATCCCACTTGGGGTACTGATCGTACAACCTTGTTTTGCCTTTATCTACACTCATTTTATCGAAACTTCATTATGGTTGTCACGCATATTCCTCTGCACGATTTTCTTCTTTACATACGCTCGATAGTGTCCATCATGCTGGAATTCGACTCTCCACTTGCGCGTATCGCACAAGGCTTGTCACCAGTCTTTGTGTTGATGCCGCTGAACCACCGAAAGAGATTCATAGGATGTACCATGTGCTGAGCTATCTTGCTAAGCTATCATCTTTAGCAGGGCACCCAGCACATAACTAAGTCGTATACCCAGTACAACGAGCCCTATATGAACCGACCACTTGGCATCCGAGCATCAGAATTGTTGTTGGAGATCCTGAATGCACACCGCCCAACTGTCTGCCCTGTCCGTCTTAGTCTCCGTTATCCGTGGACACTTGTCCATCAGCGGACTGATATCTCTTTGTCAACTTTGAAGAAATCGGATACATCTATGATTGAGTGCCAGCATCGTTTTCGTGAGCTGCAGAGTCAGTAACAGAAATTTATCTTTTTTTACTGATGGGTCCAAATCAGATGATTCTGATGGATGCGCGTTTGTTACAAATGAGGATACCCACCAATCTTGTCTTAATCCCAAAGCCAGTATTTTTACTGCTGAACTATATGCTCTCTTAAAGGCTTTGGATTTTAGTCTTGTTCGTGGTTTCAACCGCATCCTTGTTTGTACAGATTCGCTCAGTGTTGTTCAAAGCTTCGAAAATATGTATTCTATCAGCATCCGCTCGTGCAAGATATCCTATGTAGGACACACGCCATCTGCTCTGCCGGTGGTGAGGTTGACTTTACCGGAATACCCAGTCATATGGTATCCATGGTAATGAATTGTCAGACCAAGCTGCTCGGCAGATCTCTTTAGGCGCCAACATTCATATTTAGCATGTCCCATTTCAGGATATGTTGATATATTATAGACAGGTAACGTGGAATGAAATGCAGCGACGATGAGATGACGTAGTTGTTATTAAATTGAAAGAAATTAAGGTAACTGTCGCTCCATGGAAATAATCTTGCCGAGAAAGTAGCCGTGAAGAAGTACTTTTATGTCGTCTACGTATAGGGTACAGTCGCATCACTCATGGATATCTGTTGCGACGTTTGGACCCTCCGCATTGTAGTGAATGCAATGGAATATTAAGCATTCGTCACCTCCTTTTAAATTGTCCAGAATATAATCATCTCAGACAACGTTATAACATCCCCAATGACATGGCGTCATTGTTAGGGGATGTTTCAAATATGTTGCGAAGAGTTCTTATGTTTGTTCAAGAGACAGGTTTATCTCCGTCTATTTGAGATGATTGTGTTCTTAAGCTGTTAAGTTTTATGTAGTATTATTATTTTATTTTTGTGAAGGCCCATTTACAGCCATCACGTTTATAACTTGTTATGCTAAAGACTCTATACATCTTTAGTTTTAACCACTATTTTATGTTTCTGAAGACACTTTACATCTTCAGCTTTTATATGATTTAATCATTTTAGTTAATTAACAGCTATGTTTAAACGTGACAAAGATAAGGGTCTTCCCCCGTATCGGGAAGGGCGTAAGCAAGGCTCCCGGAAAACTCAACAGGCCTGGAGGTAGTGAGAATGACGTCACACTGCGGGGCTTAGTGCGGCGTTGATTCCATAGAAAGCAATAGGAAACAAGCATATATTGTCGTTTCTTTTTTTTTCTCCTTCTGAGATATAGGAAAATAGTTGGAAGGCTATTTTGTGTTAGGACACAACCTATTATCTTCTCTGGAAGTGTGTAGTGTAATTTAGAATGCTTCATTAAAACAAATTGGGAAAGACTTCAATTTGTGTTAGTTTCCGTTGAAAGAGGATGCATGAAAATGTTAATTTGTGTAGTACTGGTAACTGAAAACTCAACAAAATAGATCTCATTATTTATAGTTTGAGAATGTGGGTTCATACACCCCCGTACACCCTGCATACATACATACACAAAATAAGAATCAGAGAAATCCACACAGAAGGATTATGAATGTTATAGATTATTCTTCAGTGTAGAGTTCGAGTGCCAAATTTTGTATCGGAATTCTGAAATGTCATATTCCGGATCGGAAAGGGTTCTGAATTCCAGAATTGATTTCGGACTGTTGACACCTCCCCCTTCCCTTCATAAGTCAGGGGGTTGCAAATTAACACCGACAAAACCGCCTCACGAGATTCCTGACATGAAAATAAGAAATGGAATGGAAATTAGGATTCTGAAATTAGAATTCCAAAAGTAGGAATTTCGGAACGTCGACTTTCGGAATTCCGGAATGTCAAATTGAATTTTATTTATGGCCTTTTGAGCATCCAAGGGCAAGTCTGGGTGAAATGTTATGGTCTTTTGAGCATCCAAGGATAAGGCTGGGTGAAATGTCGGAATTAACTTCCGAACACCCCTATCATCTAGGGTCACAAATGTTCGGCTGTTTCGGCGCTATAGGCTGTCGAAAGCGTGGGAAAATGATCTTCAGAGCTTTATATTTCCAATACCATTAACAGTAGAACTGAGGTGGCACGGCACCCGTGATGTTTACTCTCTGAAGAAGATGGATAGAGAATTTCCGTGAGAGAGTAGGTGCTATTTTCACTGTATTACGTTCTTTTCTTTAGAGAGACAGGCAGACATACATCCATACAGACAGACAAAGAAAGAAACAGACAGGAAGAAGGAGACAGATTTAATTCATAATGATGCTAAGTGTTCGCGCACATTGGCGATTAAAAATTGAGACAGAAAAATCACTTGATTAAAAATTACTAAAATTGTTACCTTGCGCACTCTATGTTTGAAAACATAATATAAATTTATTATTCCAAGATATCACTTCCACCTTTCTGCATTTTGTCTATTTACTTTCTAGTCTATTTTACTTCAAATATGAACACATTAACAATGAATGATTACATACTTTTGTTGCAAAACATACTACTTATAGATAAATTATTTCCTATTGTGTAATTATGTGTAACTACTATTTTCTGGAGGTACTTGAGCTATTTAGTTGCTAGTGCGCGCGGAGAGGTTTAAACAAATGTGTTGTATTTCTGCAAGCAATAATTCGACAACCTCTGAAATAGAGTATATTTCATTTTTTTTTTGCGGTGATTTTAAAATTGCGAGTGTGCGCGGTCATATAGATGTATGTGCCTCATTTTCGCAATTAAAAAGCCAACCAGAAAAAAATGCTAGTGTAAGCCTTATCAAGGCTTGAAGTATATGAACTACTGTCATCAAATAAAAGAAAAAATGTCTTCATCCAAGTCATATTTTTTAAAGCTGAAATTTAATGACTCGCTGCATAGTTTTTGAAACATATTTCTGTTGACTTTATTACTAGCAGGTATGAGAGCAATGACGTGAAACACACAGTTAGTTAAAGTTTCTATTGCAACTACTGTTTGTTCATAAATCGTGTTAGCATTTATTTTTTTAAGGAAAATGTTCAACTACATCCTTATCATTTGACAACAACGTGTTTACATTGTAGTTGCTCTTTCATTTTGTCAGTAAGTTCTGAACATTACCGTCTTTATAAGCTACTGTTTTCCTATATTTTGTCCAAAACCAAATTTACGTATTTTTCATGTTCTTAGAGCGAGCTAAGTTTCTTACTTAAGAACTCAATATGAGAATCTAACAAGGTTTCCGTTCTTTCAGATTCGAAGTTCAATGACCTGGAATTGTTTCAAGTAATCAGAATGAGGGAGTGACAGGACAGCGGGATTTTTTTTAAATAGAATAAACCACACTAATGTGTCGTATATCTGGCCCTTTGGAAAGATAAATTAGAGTGCTCTTAAAAACACACATTATGCAACGTATGCGTTCTCATACGTATTTTATTGTTACCACCCATAACCTCATTTTATCTTATCATATTTATCATACGTATCTTTAGAATACTGCTCTAATAACAGATGCTTGAACTACTTTATCCTCAAGAGTGAGAGGTTCTATGCTACGCTCGAAAGTTTTTAAAGGACTAATTAACACCACCTATTAAGATTAAAATTTTAACCACCTATTAAGAAACAAGTATTTTATAGAAACAATCTAAATCTCCTATTTGGAACAATGGTGCTATTACGACTCACTTATGTAAAATTAAGAACACAACTCTGAATAAACTCACACTACCATAACAAGTGAGTCAAAACCCTTTTTCTTCTTGTAGTGCAAGCGGCAACCATGAGCCCAACTTGCCTATGTCACGCGAGAGTCTTCGGCTTTATATCCAGGCCTGTTAGGGTATCCCGGGGGCCTCGGCGTACGCCATAGTGCTATTACCACCCATACAATTCATTTTATCTTTATCGAGTGAGTAGTTCCCACAAACCTTCCGCTTGCTTGAACTTCTATATTCCACCTTTGCCGTTGCGGCTTTCGTCATAAAAAGTAATGTCGTCTTTCATAAAACGAACATCCATGCAACCAGTCTTCCAGTGTGTAACACACATAGGAGTCTAAGGCTCGGAAAAGACCACCACCTTCTAGCCCTGCTGTTTCCAGATTTCAAATAATACGTCAACTAAATCTATATTGCACTCTCTACCGCAGATGCTCTCATCAAGAATTAAAACTAGAAGCATGAAGCAGACCTTTTGACTCCTTTAAGAAATATAAATTAGAATAACTCTCTGTCTATTATCTCTAAGACCTTGGAATTCCTTGACTTTTCCTGCTTTTGTGTCGAGTTACTAATACAATGCAGAAAAATATTTATAGCTTTTCATGGCGGCGCTAGAGTCAGTTATACCTAAAAGCACGAAGCAGTCATTTTGACTGTCCCATTAAAATACATAAAAATGCATGTTTTAATACCAATTTTGTTTGTGTTGCATAGATGACAGCATCAAACATTTAATCTGTTTTATTAGACAGAACAATCACTGTTTTATTAGACAGAAAATAAGTTATAAACATAGTAACACTAAGTTACTTTATAATGCGATACTCATATGACATTTGTAATTTATAAAACGCTAGCAAAAAAAGTACCCGCCCTTTGGTGCGGAATGAAGAAACTATTTGGCAACAGTCAGGGCCATTCCCCACTACTCGCTTCCACTTGGCGGGTTGCGCCCTTAACTTTATAAGTTTTAGGGAGCTGAGGCCACAAGGTGCAGATATGCTGTATTTCTACTACCACCATCACCACTACTATTAATACTAGAACAACAACAACTACTACTACTTACAAAACTATAACAACAACTACTACATCTACTCCTACTACTACTCTTGCAGATACTACTACAATGTTTTAAAACAATAAATCTAAATATTTTTATTTACAACAATCCACATTTAAATTTAAAACTTTTTATATATATATATATATATATATATATATATATATATATAT
>JAGDQP010013667.1:16539-47188 GCA_022664845.1 Lepisma saccharinum
AGTTAGCCTAAAATGTGCAATTTCAGGGGTCCACAACTAGAACATAGTTTGAGATACGAATATGAAATTTTGTACATCTGCACATATTTACCATATCTCCTTAACGGCAAAAGCTCATATTCCTATCTTTAACATCTTTTTTCTTACGGGGCCCCCAAATCGTCGATTTTGCCATAAACTCTTGTTCCTGTATAACATGCTTCTGGCAGTGCTAACGTTTTCTGACGTGAAGAACTTGGCTCATGCACTGCCGTGCATGTTGATATAGATCTAGGAGATAATACTTCAATTCGCCATCAAGCTTAAAGAAGAAAAATCATTATTTCTCTGTTTTTTCTTACATAGTTTA
Source organism: Lepisma saccharinum (assembly GCA_022664845.1). Classification (NCBI taxonomy): domain Eukaryota; kingdom Metazoa; phylum Arthropoda; class Insecta; order Zygentoma; family Lepismatidae; genus Lepisma; species Lepisma saccharinum. The sequence goes on from JAGDQP010013667.1 coordinate 16,889, forward strand.
AGTTTACTGCTGTTCTCTGCAAGAGGAGCACATACATTGTTTTACTAATTTCCCAGTATTTCTTGTTCATTTGAGTTGCAAAATTTAATTAAAATTGGTACTAAAAATAACAATATTTAATTATGAATACGTTTTGTTTTATTCAATAATAATTTTAAGATTCCTATGTTTTCAACATCGATTTTCAATAAGTTTTAACTTCGGAACTCAACACATCATGTTAAAGACTAACCAAAAACTTATATATCACAATTGCCCATTTTTATATATATTTACCCATTTTTGTAACAGCCACACTAATACTTTTCATCTTGTCCCACATAAACAAACACTATGTCGAAAAAATGTCAGTCGTAGATTAAAATACAAAATCTACTGACAATTTTTTAGTAATTCATTTTATCCCCTATCAAGTCATGCTTTCAAAATCAAAATTATGATTCTTGGATACATTTCACATTTTGTATTATTATCCAAGACGACTTGAAACAGGATTTCAGTATTTGGCCTCAGATAGATTAAATTAGTTTCTAAATTCATAAACTAAAAAACAAGCGATAGCAGCATCTAACCTGTCACTTGATAATGCGCAATGAGCAACTAGTGGATTCAGCATATTTTCTAGATGGTATGTACAATACATTTTTTAACAATTCATCTGTGCATATTTATTTGTATGTTATTTAAATTCCATTGCATGAAATAATCAATATAATTTGAATTTACTCTATTTCAGGAGTTCGAGACACTCCAATATGCTCAAAATTTCAACTGGCATGTATTTTTAACGTTACAAGTAAGTAGAAACATCTAAAACTGCCCTTTTATATAATAATTATGTTATTTCCAAGGATTTAACAATCGGTACTTTCCTGTCCATTGCTTAATATCTTGATCGTGTCAGATACGTTTTGAATAAAACGTAAGTTCTTGTATGGCCTTAGGCAATATATTGTTCACGTCCAGCGTGGGCGTGTTTCTTGATCCCATTAACTTCGGTACTGGGACTGGATCAAGACTGTTTTCTCAAAACAAATTTCGAGCTACAGACGATAGAGCAATTTAACTGTTGCTAGAAGCTTTATAGAAGCAGACTCCCGAATTCTAGAAGGTAACTTGGATATGATTCCTTGAATCATTTACAAGTTAACTCCTTTCAGAACTCGGCGACTGACGACAAACGTTGTTAGGACTGATAATTACTCTAGGTTGCATTGAAATCAAATACTAACAATTCAGATTAAACACAAACATTCTTCGAGAACGTGTAAGTTTGACGAAGTTCGACAATCGGAAGATCTTAAAACAAATCCAAATAATAGCCAAGGCTTTGCAAATGAGGATTTGAGTCTTAGTCAACCACGGAAATTATCAGCTACAAATCAGAGTGACAAGTTTATTTACTTGGACCATGATTCGTCTTCGATGCGTCTTGTATGAAAATTGAGATTGAAGTACGGCTGAGTGTTTGACAACACTAATATTTAAAGGTTACTGTCCGTGACGAGGCAGGTTGCGATAACCTCGGTCATTTACTTGAAATCGTCACAACATTCAATCAACTTGTCATGTATACGTCACAATGAGTTGTAGGTTTTACTTTCCTTGGTTTACTAAGTCAAGCAGTTTCTTGACTATATGCAAGACCCGGAAATCTGTCTAGGATACACGTTCTTTGTCGTTGCTATTTTATTTCCGAGTTTTACATTCTTTGAATAGTATGACACTTACAAATCATGACATCTTTCTTTGCTTTTTTTTAGTATTTTATGATCTACGCTTTCTATCCATATTATGATTTTATATGAGAAATATAAAAATACAATCAAATATTTCAGACAGAGTCGCGTTCTGGAATACTCCCTCTTCTCGATTAAAAAATGGTGAGTCCTCTAGAACCACAGATTTTTCTCCTTACATCCCTGAGCGTTTGTAGGTGAATACATCTAAAATCTAAGTTTATATTCATGGAGACTGTACAACACTAAAAATACAAAAGAAACATATTAACAATCTCATATACCGTTATCCATATAAATTATATTGACATCCACCATATCTCTATAATAATAAAATAACAATGAGGGAAAAACATCGTTTGAATATCACAATGTTTTATGTTTCGCGGAAAAATGAAAATGAAAATTACGTTGTCATGAAAAGAATATAGGTTAGCAATCATAATATATTCTCTAATAATGCTTGCATTATAATGCTGACAGCGTAATTTAATTGTTATATCACTCATTTCCTTTTAAACGGACAAAGAATACAAAGTCACTGGTGTCATTAAATACGACATTAAATACAGTGTTATGATAAGTCACTTCCGATGCATTGTAGTCATTTCGCTGAAATATTCATTAAAATTTCATTTCAAAACTGAATCGTGACGCTCATCGTAACTTTTGTCTATACCGGAGAACTTATCACAGTTGTTTTATACTTGCGAAACGAGTTTTTCTAGCAAAATTAAAACAAGTTTGTTTTCGGCCGAACTTCTTAAAGTATAGAAATTTAGATCGTACATTTTGGCGAGCTTGTAGGCGATATAGACACCTGGCGACATGAGTTTCGGCTCTTGTATTCCTGCCTATAAAATGTTTCTAGTGTCGTTCTATCGGCAACTAAAACGTGATATTTATACATTGTTTCTGGAACACGGAGTCCAGTTTAAATGTTTCGGAGTTTTCTACCAAAACACGAAGAAAATCGAGTTCAGTTACGACGTCTTCCGGCGAAGAGTTGAAGAATAGGACATTAAAAATGTATGTTTTTCATTTTCCACTAATTCACTTACTATTGATATGTTGTGCGAAAAGGAATCACTAAATATGTTTTATTCAATATACTTTTCAAATAGTGTTATTAGGTTCAGGAAAAAAATGCAAATTGTTCATTTCTCTTGATTTCATTTAAATTTCACACCGTATTCTTTCGTCAAAGTTTAACATTGTAGCTTATAATCCATAAAACAAAAAGTAGTATGGGCCTACATCCTTAAAAAGATTTTCCGTTATTAATTGTTTACATCTCGCGTTTCAAACACAATAATTTGTACATTTTGTTCACATTCGTGTCATAAATTATGAATTTAAACAAATCGTTCATGTTTCCTTCTAAAGTATTATGTGAATCACTATTTCCTTATTGCATACAAAAATTAAAAGTTCCGTATTATATATATATATTACTCATTAAGTCATAAATCAATTTATTATAGAGTTTCAACAGTAAATCGTAAGCGCAATTTCAATCACATTTCGTTTTCTCAAGAGCACATTGTTCACCAAGAGTGCGCTTCGTTTGGATTGCCCAAACAGAAAAGACGACAGAGTGAGCTATATAACTATTTACGCTCTCTCTCTCTTTCTTTCATCATCAAATCCTATGTTAAGTGTTTTGCAGTCTTAAAAGTGTACACACGTATTTATTTATTTACATTAGAAGTTAGCACGAATAGAGCAAACGCCATTTTACACCGTTCTTGTAATAAACAATAACAACAATAATATAACAACAAAGATTTATGCAATAGGAAACATTGCCGTTTTTTTTTTCATTCATTCATTCTAGATTCATATAACAAGCCTTTAGAAATTTACTTTTACTGAAGCAGAAATCTGGTGGCAAAGGAAGAGTATTGTAAAAATGTGGTAATCTCTATACAAGAGATCGCTGGACCAAACACAATCTCGGTTTTGAGAGATAGAAATGATGATGTGAACGAGAATTTTGTCTGGGTACTCTTAGGTTAAAAAATGGAAGAAGGTCGTTGGTCCTGAGTGTGCCTTGCATTATTTTATAAACAAACTTTAAGTCATTTACTTTTCTTCGTGTGTCTATGTTTTTTAAGTCAAGATAATTAAAAATGTCTACATTAGATTTGTGTAGGAGGTAGCGTACCCTGTGTTGTACAATGCGGATAAAGAAATTTTGGACTTTGTGCAATTTAGATAAATTGGTTTCACAAGCCATAGACCAGATAGATGAACAGTATTCAATAGTAGGAAGTACACAAGTGAGAAATTGTGACCGAAGAGCTCTGAAATCTTTAATATCAGTAAACCTGTAGAGAAGTCCAAGAAGTTTGAGTGCTTTAGAAGTTACGAATTCAATATGAGGAGTAAAATTGAGTTTTTCATCAAATATGATACCCAGGTCTTTGTAATGGTCTACCCATGGTATATTAGATGAGGCTAATGTGTACGTACATTTTGTGTTATGGGTTTTCAGTGAGAAACGCATTGCAGCAGTTTTGCAAGGATTGACTTTCAGTAACCTATTATTGCACCACATTTCAACACAATCTATAGCGGCTTGAAGTAGGAAAGTATCTTCAGTAGATTTAATTGTCTTAAGAATTTTGCAGTCATCAGCGTAAAGAAGTACCGAGCAAGAATTATCTATCTGTTCAGATAAGTCATCAACGAAGAGGGAAAATAAAACTGGCCCTAAGGAACTTCCTTGAGGAACACCTGAAAGCATGGGGAGCCACTTGGATGTGCTACCGGAGAAGACGACACGTTGTTCTCTGTCAGACAAATATGATGTTAGAAGCTGAAGGAGGGGTCCGTGTATACTAAATCTGGAAGCAAGCATGTGTATAAAAAGTTTGTGATTAACAGTTTCAAATGCTTTGGAGAAGTCTAGGTATATGACGTCAAGTTCTTGTCTATTTGCTAGGGCATCCGTGGCGTGAGACAGTAGGACAGCTAAGTTGGTTTCACAGGATCCATTCGGTACAAAGCCATGCTGGGAGGGAGAAAGAAATGGGAGGACATGATTTTGAATCCTGTCTGTGATGATTTTTTCACAAATTAAACCGAGGGCAGAAAGAAGGGAAATAGGTCTATATGAACTAACACAGGATTTTTCACTTTTTTTGTAAACCGGAGTAATATTTGCTTGTTTCCAGGAGTTTGGAAAATAACCCTCCGAGAAACATCTATTGAAAAGAATGGTGAGAGGTGCAGACAAAGGTTGGGCTAGTTTAATAAAAAAAATGGAATTTATTTTGTCAGGTCCAGAGGCTCTGGAGGATTTTAGAGATGTTAGAAGACGATACACTTCCACAGCGGTTGTGCTTATATCTGATAGGCAATGGGGAGTTTTAGACTTTACATCAGGAAAAAATGGAGGGTCTGAACAAGCATTAAAATTGTCATAGAAGCAGTCATTAAATAAATCAGCCCTTTCGTTGAATGAAGCAGTACTTTCACTGTATGACACTAGAGATGGTATGTAGCTTGAAAAAGAAGGGAAGCTACGGGTCCTCTCTCATTGTCTTAGGTAATCACGTGAGATAGCCATCGCGTCTTATTCTTCCGTGTGGTGGAAGGAATGCAAACTTTGGAAGCAGCGTTGCCATCGTTGCGAAATTTTACGTGACTTCCGGGTTTAGCAACATTTTCGTTCTTTAAAAAATAAAATTCGTAATATTATATCTGGGATTCGTCCTTCCAATTATTATCGTCCATCATATGATGGTCTTGTATTGGCAGTGCCTATATCTTATACTATTTAATTACATACTAATAAAATACCAATAATTGAAGTTATATAGTTATATTCAACATATTTCAGGATAAATAATGTATGTATTACATTTGAGAGAGAGGCTCGACTCTTACATACAAAACAGACATCAATGCCATATAATATAAATACTAGAGAACGGGGTTCGATTCATTTGTGGAAAACAAAGAGAGTGGAATTAGTGCAGGGGAAGATTGGGCCTACTTTGGCTTCCTGTACAATCATAACAAAAGATATTTGTGCCCCATGTAGGCTAGTCTCGTATATTGGATTACGCTTAAGAGTAATCATTCCTGCATAAACTAATCCAAAAGGTTATTCTTTTAACTGAGAATCGGACGCTGTTCCATTTACCATACATCAATAATTATAAAATTCTTTTAAAAAAGACATACATTTCACTCTCATTATTATTTCATAAATACGTTTGTAATGTCTTAATCAGTTGCAATTTGTCTTAGTTGTTTGTGTTAAGCTATTGCTGTTAGCAAATAGCGTGCATAAAAAATAGAGTATAGTTACTAACAAATGATCTTTGGCATAACAGTGTATAATAGTAGGCTATGTATTGTATACTCTAAAGTCTATTATATTAAAACTTAATATTCGTTAAATAATATCTTGAAACAACTTTGGCTTAGGCCAAAAGGGCTGTAATTTACAAAACCGGTGGTTCTGGTCTCTCCTTTCACAAATTTACAGCCTTTCGGACATTGCCTCGTAATTACTAATCAGTGGAACATATTAAAATAATTATTTTAAAAATTTCTAGAATATTTTATTACATTTATTTATGGGAGGCATGTAAAAGTTTGGGAGTGATGCAGAAATTGGGGGTCATTAGTCCTTTAAACGTGTGTTTGTCATAAAGCAAAATCACAGAAAATATGAACAGATTTCTTATAAAACTGAAGAAAGTGGTTTCGTAATGAGGCGTGGTACTTAATAATATTTATTTGTTTGTGTTTTTAATCAAGGTCGAATAAAGAAAATAAAAATTTATAATGATAAACATTAAAATATACGTAATAATATGTAAAATTGTGCTAGGGGATCACTTCTCAAATCTAAAAGAAGTAAGCCTTAACCTATGGAGGTAGGCTTTCCACTTCTTTATGTATGTACGTTTTAAAGTTGTACATTTTACATTTTCTTCATTGCTATTACGAAAATATTCTACAAAAAGAATCTATATTTGGTCTCAATATTAATACAATAACCTTATATTTTCTCACTGAAGAAGTTTTCAAATCTTAAAAATAGAAAACGTGATTCTTAGATCTAGGCGTATAGTTTACTTACAACATTTGGTACAAAAAATGAAAACGATGCTCTTTGAATTGGGTGTTGAGTAAGATAATGACACATTTGCTATTTGTTGATGTACCGTGGTACTTTTTCTAACTATAAAACATAAAGAAACACATTAGAACATATTTATTACATTTAAACGTAATTATATTTTAAGTTCATTCGTTCGCTTACACAATTTTACACTTGAAAATATTAAAAAATATGTCATACAATTTTTTTTACATTTTAAAGGTTGCAAAACTGAATAGCATTCCAAAGTGCCAGAGCGAAGCTGTTACTCATTTGCGATGTTGTCGCTTATGCTAAAAGCATCGTTCATAATCGAGTACTACATTTAAAAAAAACGTTTTGAAAGAATGTGCATTAGTATTTTAATTAGAAAACATCATTGTTTCATCTAAAAGTACTATTCTGAGACTCATATGTGGAGATTGAACGTTTTAAGAAACAAAAAAATATTTAAAAATTTATGGTGCTTGCGAAACGTGTTCGGGGGTGCAGAGCGTTTGGCAACGTTGTACAGCACCAAAATAGAAGAGACTGGATCACAGTCTACGTTTTTGTTTTCGCGTGTGTGCTAGAACGTAGCTTTAGTGAATGGAAGTAAGTAACGTGCAGTGGCGTTTTGTGTTAAATTAATGTGTTTATTCTGCTAAAAGGAGTGATATTATAAAAAGAGTGTAGTGAAATCATTGAAATGTGTTCATTTTACAGAGTGAGCTAATGAAAACAAGAAATGGCTTCGAAAGTTTACGTGCAAAAACTGTGCTTATGAAGAGAAAAATTTCGACCGACGCATAGTGCAAATGTTTAATGAATTCTCGCGTGATCTAAAGTTAAAGGTATGTGATAAAACGTGTAAACTTTCTGTGTTTTTCATATTGTGCTTCAAAATATGTGAAGTGATAAGTGTCTGTTTCTCAGTGCAACAAAATTAACAAGAAAGTTCCGTTATAGTGCTTTCTAGAAAATGTGTGTGTGTTTTTCAAAGTGCTATCTATAAAAACAAGTGGAAACTTTGTAATACAGTGTATTTTGCCTTCGTAAGAGCGTGTAACATATGTCCAGTGAACAAACGGTGTTCTGTATGCAGCTAATAAGTCCGCCGTTCATGTAGAGTTCATAGTTTCCTCATTTACAAAGCTTTTTAGCCAAAATAACCTATCCTGTTTTTCTTCTGTAATTTAAGCTCATAATTTAGGGTCACATTCGTATAGTTCGGAATCAAAACATTAAAAAAAGGATTACAAGATAGTTCGTTTTCAATATTTACATCATGGCATTTGAAGGGCGGGAAAATGAATTCTGTTCATAAGTCTAGCATCGCGTTGGTGACATATGAGGGTGCCATCTTGTTCTCAAGACATCACGGGTAATCTAGATGTAAACAAATCGTCATTGCGTGTTCTTTACCGTTCGTATTATTACTATATATTCCCAATTCAAAACTTTCGATTTCTCGTAAAAGAAAATAGAATAAATTAGAAGATTCAATCCAGTATAGGCTCATACGAGAAGCATGAACTTCTATTTGTCAAAAGTTCAGAGCATTTGTTTACATGTAGTTTCTAACCTCGTCGTGCATTATAAGTACTTGCTTTCAAAGCACAAACATACCAATTTCTAAGTTCAGTTTAGAGTAAGCATAATGAAATCCAGTTTAAGTTATGCGTGGTCACACACAAATGTGCTTTAAAACAATTTCTTCTATATAAACAAATTAAATCGAAGGGAGGGGTAAAATCCACTCATCCCCTTACATAGAAAGAATAAAATTCGTATTCACTGTAACAGTGAATAAATGTAGCATGATATTTGGACTGGCACTGCGAATGTTAAAGGCAGCCAGCACTTGGCTTACAGTATTATTATATATCAATTATTTTAGAATCATATTTTTCGATTTTGTTTACGTTGCTTATGCATACAGCAAAAGAAAAGAAGAGTCAATTCTGTTCAGCTCAAAGTACATAAAAAACTTGTTTTGATTCAATATCGTGTTTGTTTACATTCTGTAACTGGTTTAAAATCAATTCAATTCTTCAAGGATATTCGTGAAACTTGGAACTTTACATCAATCTAAACTAATATTTGTTAACCTAACCTACATTTCCATTATCCTGGTCTTTCTGAGAAGCTGATTACCTTTAATCAATATGATTCAGGAAGGCTTTAAAACGCTAGTTTCGTTCCTATGTATTACATGTTAACATACTACTCTGTCTCAAGCCAAAGAAAACTCGAGGAGACTCGAGTAAACAGTGAAAGGGGCCACTCTGAATCAATATAATATTTTTCTCTGAAATGTATCCTTGTTATTAAAAAAGAGGATGCATGAATATTTACAGAAACACTTTAAACTATATTTCTTCACAAAGAGTATGATCAAACCAGCATAAAAATACAGCTTGAACTCAGCATGGTTCTTCTATTATCAATCTATTTTGCAATACAATATTTCGAGTCACTTTCTTATTTCCTATATACTAACAATACTGAATGACAAAGTCTAATTCCAGAATTCTTTTAATCGAAGAACTTTAGAACTTTAATTACTTCGTGATTGATAAGCTGAAGTGAACTAGAATACAAAACAAAACCTTATCAATTTTATATGTATCACTAGACAGTCGTATAAATAAAAATAAAAGTTTTGTTTGCTCCAATTTGGATCCAAATCGTCGCGTAAGCGAAGACGGGTTCAACAAGAAGAAATGTAAATACTTGTCTTTTCTCTAAATTTGTGTTTTGATTTGCCTAACCTAGCTTGGATTAAGATTACCATTATGGAAAAGTTCGTACTCATTATGATTTGTGTTGTCTTATTAAGTCTAACCTGACCTTTATGACCAAATGTTACCTAACCTGACTTCTAACCTAACTTAGTTAAACTTGACTGGAGTGAACCTGACATTTGTTTACCAATCTAAAATGTGTATAATGGTTCTGTTTAATGTCACCGATCCGTTGGAAATCTATTAATTACAATGGTATCAAATCTTTTCATATCGATTGTTTACAAAGTTTAAGTTATTTCTATTCAACACAAAACAAAAGTTATTCAATCTATTTATATTTTCATCATTATTTACATATGATAATTCAATTACTGTGAGTTGTTTACAATATTACGTGTCAATCATTTTACTTAGAAATTAGTACAAGGGTGATTTCGTATAGTACTACATCAACCACAATACAGTTAGAAGGTGATCAGTCTACATTGCTGGTACTGATATTTCAATGCAGTGTCAATAAAAATCCTTGCACTTAAAGAATTTCGGTTTGCCAATGGAATTTTGTTATATCGATAGTCACGCGCGAGGGTTTGTTTACTTTTGTAACCTCGTAAGTTCTTTCAAGAATATCGCATCCGGATTGCTTTATATGGTTTAAGGTTTTGCTTTATAGGTATTATATTAATTTATTTAATATTTCAAGTGAAATTGCTATCGTTTACCAAACTTTATCTTAAAATAGAAAAAAATATTGGAAACTTACCCACTTTTTCTCAACTTGTAAACTACAAATGACTTTCTAAGTTATTAGTTAAAAACTATCGCGTATGACGTTCAACATTATTGCAAATATTATGCGATTTCTATCAAATTTTAGTATTGTTTACATACATACTATTAATAAGAAATGTTCACAACAAAATATTCAGTTTTCATTCCGATTTTAGAAAAATGGGAAAAAAGAAAATCATTAGTACATTGATTCCTATTTGTTTTTAATAAAAAATTTCGATTTCGTGATTTGCTCGTACCATTACATTTCATTTATTTTAATTAACTTAATTTTCGCGATTGATTTCCTTTATTTTGTTTAAATTTAAAAAATCTTCTCTTTTCACATTTCATTCCGATTCCAACCCAATTTTCGTTCAGAATTCCAAACGCTTTTTTCTGTTGCAATTTACAAGACTCCGAAATCATTCCACGCTTGCCCCTATTGCATCTTTTGAGATTTTTCACACAAAAGACAACAGTGACGCCTTTGGAGATTCCAGGTTCTTCCAGATTGAATTTTTAGTCCTTGAGTACAAATTGTTTTAGTATCTTTAGCCAAATTAGGATTTTAATCCTTCTCAAAATTTTCATTCCTATCCTTCAACCACATTTGCAAAATTGAATTGAATTTATTTCATCTTGAAGCAGTACATCCGCTTTTGACATCAAAATATCTACATCAAAAATTACAAAGATTGCCTTATTGTAACCACACATATATATCTTTATCCCTAATATACATTTATACACTTAGGTGTGCATATATTTATACACGAACACACACACATATATAGGTTCTCATACATACACTCATCTACCCATTTATGGACATGGGTTCTTGATCGTATTAAACAATATTTGTACATTATACTTGTTGTCACTGTTTAGAAATCGTAATATATCCCGAAATTTAAACAATACAAAGATCGATCGTGGATATCTCATTAAAACCAACTAATACTCAAGCTAAAATTAATGATTACACATCAGATAAAATCCTTGAAAACAGTCAACATCTATATATTTTAGATTTATTAATTTCCTTTGTTTCATTTCATATCAGTTCTTGATATTTCGTCCAGACACAGAGATACATCGGATACAGTCAACAATAAATTAAAAGATTTATTTTCATGAAACACAACTATAAAATTTAACTAAATGTTAACTAAATGTAAATGAGAACACGAGTGTCTTGCGGATCGACACTTCCGGTTTCCACGGATATAGGGCATTCATTTTCCAACTATTTTCATTCTGCCTCACAAACCTGACATTTGATTGTCAAAGTTTGAGTGTCATTTTGTTTCAGTACTGCCACTGGTCAATAAAAGTCCCTCTTTCTGAAAATCCCTAAAAGTCCCTTTTTTCCCTGAAAGTCCATAAAAGTCCCTTTTTTGTTTAGTTTCCTTTTTTTCAAAAAGTAATAATTTTGCATCTCAATTTGAAACCCTTAAAGTCGGGGAATTTTAGGAAGTTCTTAGAAACATCCCTAAGTGGCTCACAGACTTATTGTAGTACGGGTGTGGCGATCCCAGGAGTACAGTCATCTCCAAAATGATTCTCGCGTGTCTATAAACGTTTTGTGAGAATATATTTTCATAATGATTTCACTGGATACTTTTCATAATGTTACTATAAGTACAGTCGGTAAAGGCGCATGTGTGGTAAATTTCATATCAAAAGCACTATAAATGAGAAAATTAGAATGAAAGGAACAATGTTTGTTTCTTCGTTATATTTTTCTTATTTACAGCTCTTTTCATACGTAACTTATCAGATTTATGTGCATTTACCGATTATACTTCAAATGGAGCCCGATAAACCAATTGATTTTAAAATACAAATTGACCGTTTCTGGCATCATCTCCTAAGTCGGAAGAACTCTCTAGGCAAACCGAAGTTCCCCGCAGTTTCTTCTGTCGTTAAAGCTGGGCTATCCGTTTCTCATGGAAATACTGACGTGGAAAAAGGTTTTTCAACTACTGTTGGAGTGCTTACGAATGATTGTTTTTATCTTAAAGAACATTGAATGCAATACTAACAGTGAAATCAATTTTGAAACTCTATGATAACAAACCTTATTTTATGCCTATATCAAAAGAGCTCGTAGATTGTGTTCGTTGTGCTTTACAAATAGTCTGTAACTTATTTTGAAGATCAGAAGAGAAAGGCCGAAGTGGAAGCTCAGAAGTTAAAGGAGGAAGAAAAAAGAGAAACAGCTGAACAGGAACGTTTAGCTTTGGTTGAAACAAAGAGGCATGAAATATTTCAAGATGAGGAGATATTAGTCTCAGAAAAGAAGAAGATGAGAAGAGGGAAAGAGTGGAAAAGTGAGTAGTATTAAGTCTGTAACATTCTTTATTGAAATTACTTAAGTATGTTCTCTTATATTACATAAGTATGTAATCTGCTTTTCGTTTCAATTATAATTATGTAGATAATTATGGTGAAAACACATGTATGAAAATTAAAATTCTTCGTACAGGGCACAGTGTGTTCCAGTCTTCTATTCATTTAGTTTTTACCATATTCGGCAAATTTAAAGCTTTGTTTTGAAATTTGAGAAGGAAATAACTGACAAGAGTTCACTATTTCGTAAATATTACTGAGCTGTTACGATTAATCTGGTTATCAAATGAATATAAAATTCAGTAACCATATTTCTTATTACAGCTGAGGATAGTTTCCTGTTGCAGTTTCTAACTGCAAAATTAAATATATTTGATTTCAGGTTGCTAAAGGAGGTAAATGAAAAAGTGAAAAATATATTGAAAAAGGAAAAGATGTAAAGAAGATTAAAGATGAAGTTGAAATAACCCAGTCGATGCTAGAAGATGTTTTGAGTGCATCAGATCATAATCGGAAAGCGGACAGTCTCCAATGCAGTGTGCAGAAAAAGTCAAAGAAGTTTTTGATGATTGATTTTTTATATGTCACGGCAATGAGTGAGAGTGATTTTTGTGTTCAAAAGAGATGCATCAGATGATAAAAGGAAAGATGACAATGTCTAAAGCAATGTGAAGAAAAAGACGAAGAAGTATCTGAAGACTTATTTTTTCGTTTCAAAATGACAGCAATGAGCGAGGGTGTTTTGAGTGTTCAAAGGGAAGCATCAAATCGTAAAAGGAAAGTTGACAGTCTTCGAAGCAGTGTAGAGAGAAAGACAAAGTTATTGTTTTAAAGTGGCAGCGATACTCAGGATATTTTAAAGTATCAGATCATAAAATATATTATTGTTTTACATGTATCATTCAATAATTTTATAAATTTTTATAATTAGAAAATAACAAAGTAAAAAGTGGTGGAAATGGGCAATGGTATGAGCAAAACTAGATTAGTGATGATCCATAATATGTATAAATAAAAACCGTTAATTTATCGTCTTTGGGTGCATGCTCTCATGTAGTTTATAGTTTGCACTTCCCAAATTTTATATATCACTTACCATATTTTTGCTCATTGGGGAGAAGAACAACCATTGCCTTAGAAATAGAATTACTTGTCCCCCAATACACAATCTTGTCAATAAAAGTCCCTATTTATAAGTTTTTCTGGTCCCTAAAAGTCACTTATTGTGTTAAACAAATCCCTAAAGTACTCTAATTTTCACTGACCTTCAAGGTGGCAGCACTGTTTCTGTTTCCAACAATATTAAAAATACATTAAATGTTCACTTACTCTCCTTTTTGTAAACTTCCCTAACGTTTATCAATAGAAACCAATCTACGTTCCTAGGGGTTTTACTTTTTTTGTCCAGAAAGTAGAAGTTAGTTCAATGATTTGCGCATCATCATATCATCTGCCATTAGAATATTTCATTGCTCATTTGAAAATTCCTTTTGGGGAAGAAAAGAAAGAAAATAATAAAATTTATTATTTCATCCAATTGATAACGTGAAAGATTTGTAAAATATTTTCCTTCCTTTTCAGGTTCGATATTTGTTTATACAATCTGCTTCATTTACATTTATCCAAATTCATCTATGGAGGGGATATTTTAAAGAAAATTTAGAATTATTTCGGTATCGAGTTACAACATTGTTCTTAACGTCAGTATTCCATTTATTTATTTTAGCTACCTTTGTTTATTAAGGTGTTCATAAGACCTAACTATCGAATACTTTGTATTCAATATTATAAAATACCTGTTATTAATATTGCAGGATAACTACCGTGTATCCCTATTACTGTTATAACTTAGCCTTATTTTCTGTGGTCATTAGAACAAAATCTAATAAACTAAATTTGTTTTACGTATATAAAACAAATGGAAACTATAACTATATCCACTGTATATTTGGTGCAAATATGATTTAGGTGCGCAATCATATTTTCGGTATAAATATACTTTAGGTATGTTTATTGGAGTACCTATACAGTTCACTTGCGCCCTACTTTAGTAATCACATTAATTACATAAATATAAAATACTATACTATAAATCTAGTTTACTTGCGCCATGCGTCCATGGAAAATTATTTTATTCAACAAGATTTTTCATCCTTTCTTTCAACTTATTTTCACATTTAGTTATATTTACGATTCAATTTAGCTTATTATAATTATAACTTATTACCTTTAGCATTGTTGGTTAACTTTAGTTTATGTCATCCATATAATATGCGTTTATATTCGGATATACATGATTTATTCGTTCTTTAACAACATTAAATCAATATTTCACATTATTATACTACAGTATTTTGAATTTACATTACTACAGTATTATTAACTTAATTCACTACAGTATTTTTAAGTTACTTTAATTATCCGTTCTTTTGCATTTTATGTTTTATACTTGAACATAAAATAAATCTAGTTCTCACTTTCCGTTTCTAGTTTTACCTTTTAATTTACATTGGATTAAATTCCCTTTTGGCTTAAATTACATTTAACATAGATTAATGCAGATTCAATTTAATCAAAGGAAATCGCGTAGAAGATTATAACACAAATCACAGTTTCGATCAGCTGTTTTCAAAATTGCAACTAAAGAATACAAGGCGTCCCTCTTTCATGAAAGCCCAACCGGAAGCAGATTCATACCGGTATTTCGTAAAAACCTAACATGAATATTTACGTTTTCATGTCAGAGCAATTTTAATCCTCAACCGAGTGGAAACTAACATAAAAACACTATACTTTATTGCTACATACTTTATTATTTTAATCTTTTACTAGATATATTGGAGAGTTAGAGTTATTTTAAGTTTATTATGGTACATGTTTTACTTTACTGTGTTTTCTTTTCATGAATTTTCCGCAAACGTCGAATATCAAAACTATCAACTTTTTTGACATTGGGTTTGTCCAAATACTCAATACGATATGAATTTTCGTTGACTTCTCCTAGACAGTTCCAATTATATTGTATTTTAAAACGAAATACTTTGGAATTTGCTTCTCTGGAGACAGGTCTAAGAGTAAGACAGGTTCGTTCTTTTCGAAACTCAACGTTTTACCTTTCTTCCCGAAAGATTTTCGTCGTTTTTCGTAATGTTGATGAGTGTTGGAGTATGCCACTTTTCGCGCTTTTCCATCGTTTTTACTCTGTAGTAATTGGATCGATATTCGTACGGTAATTCTAGCATATGATCCAAACCTGGTTTTGGTTCGAATACCCATAAGAGCTCAAATGGAGAAAAAATCATTATGTCATGTTGGCTAGAATTTAAATGCATTACTATTGCCTGAAGAAATATATTCCAATTATTTACGTCTTTGTTTACTACGAGCTTCGAAGATTCCTGGATTTTGTCATTCCTTTTCTCAGGACGTGTTGCTTAGGCGAGAAAAGATACTTTATTTTTAGCCCTACTAACTTTCTCGGGAACCTTGTGTATCACTTTCTTTTAATGTTTTTATTCTTACGTTTTTCGCATTCCGTGAGAATGATGTTTGGCCTTTGCACCTTCATTGTAAGACTGGTCAGACTCAGAATTTGCTGACTCAGTTAATGTTGAACTACTAGATTCCTGGGAATCTGTATCCGATTCACCGGATATGCTAGTTGTCACATTCAATATATCGCGTATGCTTTCCTTTTACTAACACACGTAAAGTAGGTTTCGATTTATTTAAGGCTTCTAATTTTTCTTTTCTGCTTTTAACGCTAAGTTTGTTCGCCTCAACAGCCACTAAAGCTTTCAATAATGATTCAACAGTTTCATAATATTGGGTTTCTACTGTATCCATATACTAAGGAAGTAAACCAGTGCCAATTATTTTAACTTGGGTTTCTTGCTACATTTTTGAATCCTACATGTGCATGAGGAATATTTTATCGTAAACATAATCCCTCACTGATTAAGTTTGCTTTTGAACACGATCTCAAATTATTTGACCACCATCGGCTTTAGGATTGTTCCTAGTGAAAGACTGCATGATTACCTCTTTAAATTTTTGTATGACAAGGCGTTGAGGTTTTTCTTTTCCATGCGCAGATGGAGCCAATTTCGACCTTTGCCTGTGAGCGTGCTTGGAACATCATCCCATTATAATTGGATTTTAAAGTCATCTTAAAATTTCACAAATTCTTCTATTGAGTTTTTTCTACATGAAATTTAGGCATTGGCAACGTATGATGGTTTAGTAACATAGTTATTGACCGTTGGCGGTGGAGGAGGATGATTCATATTTGCAGTACATGCTTCCTGACAATTAAAATGTTATTTAGGAGCAATCACCTTTTGTCTCTTCTTCTTAGTCCGAGGTTTACTGACCTCAGTAGCAAGGTTAAATAAGGTGTCGAGTGACGAATTTAACTCATCAACCAATTCTTCGTATATTTTCCGCTTTGACAATACATGATTGCTTTAAATATAATCTATTCCGGTTATGTTACAAAGCTAAGTTAAAGTAACGATTAATTAGTAATATATTTTACTCTTTTCCTAACACCAAACATATACAACGAATAAATATACAATTATGTTTAAATTTTAAAAAAAAACTAATGTACATTTACATCGGACAAATGTCGTGATCGTAACCTAAACATGGGAACTAATCCTTATACTCGCAAAATAAATTATAAGTCGATTCAAACACTAAACGTACAAAAAGGTGCATTAAATAACATTTAAAGCATGCAAAAATGTCTACACCATGTTCACGTAAAGCTTGGGCGTGTTTCTTGATTCCATTAACTTCGGTACTGGGACTGGATCAAGACTGTTTTCTCAAGAAGCCTTATAGAAGCAGACTCCCGAATTCTAGAAGGTAACTTGGAAATGATTCCTTGAATCATTTACAAAGTAACATCTTTCAGAACTCGGCGACTGACGACAAACGTTGTTAGGACTGATAATTACTCTAGGTTGCATTGAAATCTAATACTAACAATTCAGATTAAACACGAACATTCTTCGAGAACGTGTAAGTTTGACGAAGTTCGACAATCGGAAGATCTTAAAACAAATCCAAATAATAGCCAAGGCTTTGCAAATGAGGATTTGAGTCTTAGTCAACCACGGAAATTATCAGCTACAAATCAGAGTGACAAGTTTACTTACTTGGACCATGATGTCGTCTTCGATGAGTCTTGTATGAAACTTGAGATTAAAGTAGGATTGAGTGTTTGACAACACTCTTATTTAAAGGTTACTGTCCGTGATGAGGCAAGCTGCAATAACCTCGGTCATTTACTTGAAATCGTCACAACATTCAATTAACTTGTCATGTATACGTCATAATGAGTTGTAGGTTTTACTTTCCTTGGCTTACCAAGTGAAGCAGTTTCTTGGCTATATGCAAGACCCGGAAATCTGTGTAAGATACACGTTCTCTGTCGTTGCTATTTTATTTCCGAGTTTTACATTCTTTGAATAGTATGACACTTACAAATGATGATATCTTTCTTTGCTTTCTTATTATTTTATGATCTACGCTTTCTATCCATATTATGATTTTATACATAAATAAAATATACATAAAAATACAATCAATTATTTCAGACAGAGTCGAGTTCTGGAATAATATAGACAGGGTAAGGCAGAGAGAACGAACGATTTTCGAATGGCTAGTATTCACCTCATGTTAAGGGACAGTTGTTCGGTATTTACCATTTGGTTTTTGAAATCTTAGCGTGTTTTTAGTTGAAGTCATGGTGCCGTGGACTGTGTTTTTGC
Source organism: Lepisma saccharinum (assembly GCA_022664845.1). Lineage (NCBI taxonomy): Eukaryota > Metazoa > Arthropoda > Insecta > Zygentoma > Lepismatidae > Lepisma > Lepisma saccharinum. The sequence continues at coordinate 35,385 of JAGDQP010013667.1, forward strand.
CTACAACAATTTCGTGCCAAGTTCAGAGCCATGCTTCCGAACAGAGCGACTCGGACTGCGCAGTAAAGCTTGTCTGACGCGTTCCAAATTTTCTGCGGTACGTACTATTAGTGGAGGTCTCCACCGGTCTTTTATTCATTAATGTTCCGCGTGTGTTGTCTCCATAGGCCTTGAAACTATTTTTTAAGTTTGCAGAAAATGTTAACTATAACTGCTGAGTGACAACTGTACACCAGGGTGGCTGAAAAAATATGGTTTTGGAATAGTTCTCGAAAGTTGTGGTTACCGGTTCCCTTCAACCGTAAAGATATCTCAAGTGTCTCAAACAAGATCTTCAGGTTGCAGTTTTTGGTCAATGTTTCGAATTTAGGGTAAAAATAGCAAAATTTTTAAACTTTTCCAGTATCTTCCAACGTGTTTCAACTTTGTCTTGGTCCAGAACAAACTCAATTGTTCGAATACCACTTGCTAATGCAATTTAGGTAAGTCTTTTACCTAGGATACCCATATTTACTGACAAAAATAACGTGAAAGATGAGCACGTTTTTTAATATTTTGTTTTTAAAAAATAGAAATTTCTGATGTTTTCAACTTATTATCCAACACAACATACAATTTCAGAATTCCTTTAACGAAAACAAATTTTAAAAAATTGCTTAGCCACACTTATCCTTCATTGCCCTCTACTCGCTCGCCACAACATCTGCAGAACCCTGTTTAGAACTATTGTTATAAAATACACTCGTTAAACTGTGATGCACCACAGTTCTAAACAAGCTTATTCACTCTATTTGACACTGAATTAAATTAAATTTTATTTATTGCTAGTGTTTCAACAAGTGTTTATAGTTGAAGTGGTTTCTGTGTGTGAATGATTTTTGTTATTGTGAACGGGTGGTATAATTATGCCGTTTGCAGTGTTTTAAATAAGGCGGTGTACGCTGGTATGATATACCGGTCCATCATTTTAGTTTTCTTCTTATACCGGCACTTTCTTGAAAAGACCGATGGTAAACGATATATCAGACGTTATTGCTTCGGAAGTATACCGTCACTTTTAATTTCCATTTCGAGTACTGGCTGCAAGGCTTTTGCCAAGAACTTGGCCAAAGACAGCGTGTATGAGATTGTAGGCAGGACGCGCCCAGTCAGAATAAGAGTTTCCAGACACCTGGTTTGACAAGGCAAAAATCCTATTCTTGCTCATTATATTACCCATTTTCGTACCGACTCCAAACAGGGAACTAGGTAATAAAATAAACCTGGTAATAAGGTCACGGGAAGAAATTAAGTAAAATGATTTACCAACACATCTCAGCGTTGTGTGGGACTTCAATCTAGCCTTTGGCGAAAACAAAATTGAATTGAAGGAAAGAAAAGTCTTTGTATTATATATATATATATTATGGATACCTTTCTGCTTAAATCATGAAGATTTCACAAGCAGGTTCAAACCCAAGTGTGTCATTTAAGAGAGAAACACAGCGTGTGGCTTGTGAACACGAAAACGTTAAGCTATTAAACAAGTCATGTGTAACTCACAAAGTAAAACCATCATCTAGGACTCAGCATCGCAAAGAAAAATACGCGTATGTACAGTCTCTTACAATAGTAAGTAGAGTTCGGTAATATAGGAAATAGTAGCTTTTTCCTCCAGAAGAGTTAAAGTCCAATAGTTAGACACCCAACATGACAGTACAAATATGCGCCAAAACATGGCATGGTAGGATATTTCTCCATTTGAAGGAAGAGATAATTGATTCGTTCAACATCATTTAGAGAACCGCGATATAGATAGGTAGATAGAAATTCCATTCACATTAAGTTCTAAGAGATAGGAATTAAAGCATAGAAAAGGAAAATAATAATATGTACATCATATAGGAATCGTTATTATGCAATACAACTAAACTTGTCTTGTTTAAATACAAACACAGACAGAAAGAAAGACAGACAGATATATAGATAAATAAATAGACAGAGAGAGATAGAGAGAGAGAGGTAAAGAAAGCATGAAAAAAGACGGAAACAGAGCGAAAAAGAGAAGGAAAGAAGGAAAGAGGGAAGAAATAGCGGACACCATGGAAATAAATGAAATTGTAACGCATAAACATGCGTCTTTTTCCCTGTCTCTATCTATCTAGTGAATTAAAATCACCATCCTCAGAATATGAGAACGCAAAAAAGAAAATGAACCTATGAAAGACATTAGCCTTATCTTTGTTCGCAGACGTTCCAATGTCCCAACAAGTTTTATTTTTTCTCCCGCAATAGAACTGTTCTCACCAGTTATAGTATAGCCTAATAATGAAACACTGAGCTTCCCAACACTGAGCTTTCATGTACTAACAATCAAATTTGCTGCTTTAAGCTTAATAAGTACCTTTTCCAGCAATGCGTACAGTTCTTCATAGTTTCTCGACCCCTATCGTAGAAAGAAACATAGTCAGTGGAATAGAACTCTTCTAAAGCCATTGTAACTGGCCTACTAAGATCTATCGGCATCCCAACTAAACCGTAGCACCCGAAGACATATTTATATATTCAATAGAGTGTAAGGATTCGTATTAGGTCCTGTAACGATTCAGCAATTCGGATACAGCCATACGCAAACGATAAGTCCAAAACAAAGAAAAACCATTACCTCCTAAATGAGCCATGGCCTCTTCGAAGGGCGGAAGCTTATATTTTATAGTCACAGTTTTAGAATTCAGTACTCTGCTGTCATGAATTAGGGATTATCGATTGGATTTTCTTATGTAAAATCATATTGCTTGTGTACAGAGTGAACTCTTTCTTTAAAGTACCATTCTCTTCAATTTCGTCTAATAATTATTTCATTATTCTCTTCTTTTCCTCAGAAATGGTTCGTTGTTTAGCAGAGAAATATGAGGAGTTGGTTAACTGGATAAGGTACTGTAATAAAGGTGTTCTCTTAGGCCTGCGCGAAAAAACATCTTTGTATTTTAGCAATGCATTCAGAAATTTATGCTGCAATTCTTCATTTAAATCAGTTTTTAACGGCATTTTACAGAAGCTCAAGTAAGTTGTCATCTGACTGAAACATTACAAATAGCATGTTTACACCAGGAACTCAAACAAATATGAATCGTTTAGCTCCCGGCTTATCAAACGGTTAGGCTCCTTCTCCAATGTTAGCACGACGAAGAAAATACCTTCCTAATACACCGTCATATGCCAACTGATTAATCAAAAAGAAACTGTGTTACATCTTTTTTCCTCTGAAATTTATTCAATGTAAATCTTACCAACCAATTTTATTCAATTATTGGCTAAACGAATGTCTACCGCAGAGGGTGATATTTGGAATCCTCTTTCAACAAATAGCTGCAAATTTACTAGATAAAAACTCGTACATGCTCCGGAATCAATGAGACAATAAACTTCAATTCCCCCAATTTACATTTAATAAAAAGAGAAAATCGTCTATTGCATCCAACTTCTAACCCGTGTTTTTGTCCCGGTTTAGGCAACCTGGTTATTTCTTCGTTTTTTTGTTCCGAAAATAAATAAAAATTCTTTGGTCTTGTTATTTGGAAATACTTCCTTATTTTTACAATTTCCTTTTACAGCCACAAAATAAGTTTTGACTGTTTCAGGGTATTCCTTGATTTCACTTCCCTGAACGCCTTGCCGGTTATACAACCATGACCTACTTTGCGGTTTTGTGGGTGAGGTTTGCCTGCATTATTACTTTTATTAAATGGGGAAGAATTTGGCAGAAGCTGAACCTCCTTCTGCAGGGCAACAACCATCAATTCCTTTTTGCCCCTCAAATTACCAGGCATTCTTGGAGGGAAAAATAGCTATCTTCGCGACATATATTCCGTCTCTACCAAGAATTAGAGAATGGGTTAGATTTCTGAACACATAAAAGGAAGTCCTATTCGTCGGCCTTCAATGTACAGTGTACAATGTAAATATTTGGTGACTGGAAATTCATTTGCATTGCGCCAGACAAAGTGTCTTTTCTATTTATAGGCTTCAAACCTCTTTTAATCAATTCTTTTGATTTAATTTCATCCAGAATTGAGATTTCACTTCCACTGTCTACGTAAGCGACTATAGTTTTCCCCTTGCAAGAACAAAATAAGTGGTTCTTCATTTTCTCCTACTTTATTTACAACTGGTTACGTTTCAGCTTTTCACTTTTGGTAACAAAAACACCAGCCCGTTAGAATCTTAGTGTTTTCTTTCTAAAACAAATATATTCTTTATGTCCACCAAAGCTGTAGCATTTACAGAATCTCCTAGAATTTTGTCCTCCAAGAGGCCTGTCTCGCAGTTTATTGGCAGGTGCTTTTTGCCCCATTCCACCCGGTTGTAATATCATGAGTAGAGGGTTTGAGGTAACAAAGGCGTTCCTCTTCTTGAACGCCTCCTCTTTCTCCAATGTAAGAGAGGATTCCGACCGATTCACTGCGATCATAAAGCACACCTGCTAACAATAGAGATGATACATGTTCATCGTAACTTTGCAGTTCCTTCAGCGTTTTACAATGACGGGGTGTAATTATGAGTGAAACGAAGGATAGGCATGAGTAACATCACGTAGAAGTTGTTCCTCGACAGGCAGTGGGTATACCAACCTTGAAAACAATACAGCAGTTCGTCTTAGAAATTCGCTGAGACTTTCTGAAGTCTTTTCGTAGTTTTGTGAAATTGTGCTTTTCAGCCCATCGCGATAAAAAAAACATGCTCTTTTAGGAACTCACTGCAAAAAAAAAAACAGATTTTAAACAGGCCCTCGAAACCTGTACCAGCAATGAACGTCTCCCCTTAAACATTTTACTAGAACATAATCCCAATCCTGTCTTTCTGTCAATTTGTTCCGCAGAACTTTCCAATTGTTCTAGGAAAAGATATGGATCAAGCGTAAAAATGTCTCTGTCAAAGGTAGGTGGTGATATTCATAATATTTTTTCAATATCAAGCTCCTGAGACCCATTTTTTAGCAAATAGAAAATTGAGCAGCTGGATTTTGCGCAGCTTCGGTTGACGTGCTCGATTCCCTATTCATGAAGAGTATAATTCGTTTCATCAAATCATCATCGGAAATATCCGCGGCAGCGCTGAGCTGCAGTACTTATAGAATAGCAATTTTAGGTTTTGATTCAGACAAATTTGTTCCTTTTTGTCTGCCTCTGTTCATCATCTATCTATACACTTATCTTAGGTTCCTACAAATTTATATATGATTACGTAATTTATATACTCCCATGTATCGGGTGCCAAACGTATGTGACGTTGCTCTTTGGAAGTCTTTCGCTAAAAATACGAAGTAGGGTAGACTGGGGCTATTTGGGTCAAACTTAAGAAAAAATGCCACTGCGCATTTAATATGCGCACCAGTACGCTGAACCTGCCTTCAGTTGTGAGTTCGTTGACAAAGGGAAGGGTGTGTGTGTCTTTGATCTGCTGCTTTCTTATCAGTTGCTGTGAATTTGCCACTATTCTGAGCAAGGTGAGTTGCAATACTTCATATTTTGCTATGATATAAGGAGTTGCGCCTGTGTAAATGCATATATTTGTAAAATTATTACCGTATACGTACAACAGAACGTCCGCATATTATAAACGCCATTTTTTTGTGCTCTCTTCTGTCTAGTGTGAAAGTAGTACGTTCCTACGTAAACATGTGCGAAACGGGGCTATTTGAGTCAGGTGTAAACTTATGTGAATTTATTTAATTTATGGATTTTAATTTTGTATTTATGGTTTAGACTATATGATGCATGTATGTTAAACAAAACACTTCGTTTTCTCTTTAGATGGTACGGACATACAAATCAAAACATAAATACGACAAGTGAAATAATGAAGACATGGAGAAGGCCATCCAAAGTGTAACAAAAGGTGATTTGAGTTGACGTGGATCTTCACAGCTCTACAATGTAAATTTGAAACTTTGCGAAGGAAAGTGCAGGTCGAAAGGTTGATACTAACCTTGGGTGATAATGATGGAAAAGTTCAAAGTGCAAAACCGAAAGCCATAGGACACCCCACAGTACTGACAGAAGAACAGGAGGAGGAGTTCGTGTTGTGAATTTTGACTCTCGTGGGAAAAAGACTAGGCTGCACTCCTGAAACAATTCGTAAAACTGTACATCGATACATAATAATAAATCAAATTCCGCATCCTTGGAATCACAAAGGATTAGCTGGTGAAGATTGTTTTTCAAGATTCATGAAAAGACATCCGAACTTATCATTACGAATGTCTGAGGGACTTTCAAGGGCTCGTGCTGAGGAAGTTAGTAAGGAAGTTGTGAGTGCTTTTTTTAACTGTTGAAATCTGTTACTTCGACGGTTAGTGTCAACACAAAACCACAGCGTATATACGTGTATGAAACATGGTTTTCTCTTAACAACAACCCAAACAAGGTCATTGCCAAGAAGGGGAAAAAGAAGTGGTTGATCTCACTAGCGTCGGAAGAGGCGAGAATGTCATTGTGATAGTCTCTTGCAACGCAGTTGGACAATAGATCCCACCATTTGTTATTTTTAAAGGTCAGCGCATGAGAGAATTCGTCAACAATCTACTGCCGGCTTGTCATGTTTCCTTATCAGATAGTGATTACGTCAATGGAGAATTGAGGGGAAATGTTTATTAATGTTGTGTTTTTCACAAATTATATAGAAAAGGGTATAATTTAAAAATATACATGAACGCTAAGGTGATTAATGTAAACAATGTTGATACAGCGAAAGACCCAAATAGCCCCCTGAGAGACCCAAATAGCCCCGTGATTATTACTAGTCTCGAATTCTGCCATTGTTATTTTAAATTCGTTTTCGGAATTTCCATTGTATTCTTTAACATGTTGTACTATAATAATGTACGTAGATTATGGCATAATTATTTCAACTCTAAAGTACGTCGGGTTTTGGTAATTTTGACTTTTCTCTTACTATACTCAAATACCCTAATTGAATAAATAAAATGCGCAGGCACCACTCTCTATATAAAATAGGATATAACGTAGAAATCCGTAGAAAAAATATTAGGCATAACGGCATAACCAGAGCAAAGCTCTTGAAACTAATAAGAGACAGTTTCTTAAATGCAAGTAAACAAAGTAAATACGTTTGACAAGAGGTACTCTTTTTATTTCCAAGGATAACTTAATTTCTTTAACGGCTCATTAATTTTCTGACTCCAATAATTTTCCCAGAATGAATAATTGCTTGAAAGATATTTCTAATTAACTTAGAGGGAAACTCACACACAACATAAAACACAAAAAACAAAGATTTCCGCTACAGAGCTTCAGAAATTAAAGATATATGAAGCAATGATATTAATCAAGAAGACAAGAAGAAGATCGCCGATAGCCGACTTCATCAGCTTGCGACCTGACATATTTTAATTAATTAAACGAGACCACGCTTACAATGTTGCAGTCTGAATGCTTTGTGCATTCGCCATTCGCATTTTAATTATTCATACAATACTAGTTTTCAGATAATTTACTGCTTCATTCATGAGAAATATATTGGGTTTGATTGGTGAATCAATTTCTCATCACTCCTCATTAAGCAAGGCTAGTGTTAGGGTAGTAACGGATTAATTTATTGAAAAGAACTGCTCGTCAAGAAACTCATCTCCTTAAGCTTAGCTTCAGTTGCGAGATCGGCCCCTTGTGACTTGAGTTACTTTTTTAACAAAAACAAAAAAAGAACTCAATGGACTCATGGACTCTCACATACAGACATCACACTTGGGGCAGTAAGAAATCGCGGACCATAAATCATATCCAATATTTGGCTATATTATTTAAGTACGTAAACTAGAAAAACTTGAATTTACTTGAATTAAAATGAGATAGTTAACAGCAAAGCATGGAAGCTCCGAGACAGCTCAATTAACAATCAAGTTACAATTAAGAACCAGTGAAGAAGTAGAATTCACCAAGCTTCTCTGCTCTTTTCTGTATTTGATTTTCTTCTAAACTGCATAGTATACACAATTTTCATTTTTGGGTCGTCCCCTAAATCGCAAATGAACTGGCCGCAATCAGTGTCAATTATATTCATATCTCCATTAGTTTCAAACATATCCACCTTACTCCTCTATGAGCCTGGATTTTCAAAGCCCCTATCTTAATAATTTCGGAACTGCTTTATGCCAATGGTTTCGAACCAGTGAAGGTGTATCTAATCGTGAATCTAAAATTAGTTATTCGTTTCTTTAATTGATGAGATCTAATTTGCAGAAAAGAGAGGCATTGAGTGAATTTGTTGCTTTCTTAACATATAAAAGTATTAAGTTGCCCCACGTAAAGGACTTTTCTCTCCAAAGTTCTTATTGTCGATGTTGCTGTTGTGCTGGATGTCAGACAGTGGCAACGAGACCAAACTGACATCTCTTTAAATAGGGCAGCCACCCACGCTGCTGACAAAGCAGATGCTTTAGTTTAAAATGGAGAGAGCTTGAATTCCCAAGTGATTTTATTCGCTGCCCTTTAGTTTTATTCGCTGACATCACGTCACAAAGACGTTAAAAACAGATGAGAGTACATCATCATCAACAACCTTACTTTCAAACAAATGTCATGGGAATTAAATATTTGACTGTTAAATTGAAATCTATTAAATTGTAATGAATAGAAACTAACCAAAAATACACAACTTTCCACGGAGACGTTCTTTCTGAGAGAGGAACACGTTGATTACTTTGTCGATATTAATGTTCCTACTTTCTTCACTTTCGGTGATAAATTCAACCTCATCTGTGACATGGTGCTACGAAGGTACGACTAGATCAATTTCGACTTGCTAAATGATCTTTCGGGTGTTGCAGTCGTCATAGGTAGGGGGAGATAGAATTGTAAACGTGTACACAAATCCGAAACACTACTAACAATGGCAAAATTATCTACGATTAACAGTTTGGTCAGATGGTTGAAAGTTCACAATTTTTTTTCCTTCATTACAGTTCGAAAACTTACAATTTATTGGGGCAAAGTAGGTGATAGATCTGTTGAATAGAATTCACCAAGCTTCTCTGCTCTTTTCTGTATTTGATTTTCTTCTAAACTGCAGAGTACACAATTTTCATTTTTGGGTCGTCCCCTAAATCGCAAATGAACTGGCCACAATCAGTGTCAATTATATTCATATCTCCATTATTTTCAAACATATTATTGCAAAAAGCACGATCTATTGTCACTGACATTTTGAGTTATTTTCACACCTTAGTCACTACACGAGATTTTACTTAAACTTATTAATGGTTCCTGATTTTTAAAGAAAACTGATATTTTGGGCAACTTCTTAGCAGCTCCCTCTCGTTAGCGAGCTGATTTTCGTTTCTGAGCACCACTTAAAGATTTAGACTTTGAAGTACCACTAAGTTAATAACAGAGACTCATCAGCTATATTAAAAATAATCTCAATGGAGAACACGCAAAAGCAGCAATAAGTAAAACGCGAAACCAGATTAGCACGAGAAGACACAGAGTCACTTGATAACACCACACAACATACGATACCGTAAATGAATAATCGTTGATGTTGAAACTCGAATGAAAGTAAATATTAAGAAATTTTATTAGAAACATCGCCGCACTTCACGGTAACACACGATCCAAGCGTTAGTTTGAACCCCCGCATAAAACTGGAAATATGACCAACCAGAGGAAGAAGTAGAAATCTTCCAAATCTAGAAAACAAATATGTTTCGTCCAAAGGTCATGAATCAGAAGATTAGACAAGAGACCTTCCTTTGCAACCGAAAGGAAGGGGGAATTTGGAAACGGAAAGTATCAGTAAGTTTTAAAACTTTATTACCTTCTATGTCCTCAATCCTTTCTTTTCACTATTTTCTTTTAAACTGCCAAAGACGAAAGAGCTATTGAGCTAACCAAAGGAAGTGGAAGGCCAAAAGATATTGGATTCAATAAAAATGCTGAAGTTAATAGGCCAGATGTCAACTTGGTGAAATAGTGCTTAGAAAGCCCATCCTCCACCCAAGTCACTGATCGTGGCCGACAACTGTTATTGGTTATTCTTTGGCATGATCCAAAGCTTAGGATCGTATAAACTGTTTGCGGCAAAGTAAATAAAATACGTTTTTCAATTGATCGAGTATAATACAAACTATTTACTTGTATACATTTTTGTCTTTCCTATAAAAAAAAGGCTTGACTTCGAAACTAAACTTCATTAGTAGGCCCCTTTGAACCTAAGGCCCACGCATTTCGGGACCAGCGGGACCGTTAATTACTCCAGTGGCCGCTACTGCTACTTTGCCAAAAGCTGTATGTCCTATCCTTAGAAGATCGTCGGCTCGTTTAGGATGTTATCAACAATTCCGTGAGCTAAAATCTTTGGGCATTGAAAGTTCTTCCTGCTTGTTAAATTAGAGCCTTTGTGAACACTCGTGTTATTTCCCAACACATTATAAAGAAGATATCGTTGAATTAACGTATTCTTTAAGAAGCTTCCGACTTTAATTTTATTCTAATGCATTAATATATTACAGTTAATGTTGCAAAATGGGAAGCACTAACATTCGACGATCATAAAGAAATGAAGAAATCATTGTCATCCGGATGTAGCTGTTTACCTGCCTGTACAGAAATAGATTATGAAATTGAATTATCAATGTCAGATAAGAAGCAAACAGTTGAAGATCTATACATATCGTAAGTATAATACTTTTCATAATATAAAAAAATATTCATGTCTTTTTGTTTTATTATTTTAACCTTATTTTATCATTCTGAATAATTTCATAATTATGTGATAAACTACGAGAAAGTCCTTGAAATTTCGAGTATACTAAAGAAAAATTAAACTAATGAAATATTTTCATTTCGTTGATGGATAGATACAATTTTCTGAACAAAATCACTAATACTTTTTATATAATCTGTGTACAATAACAGCAAGACTGAAGCACTCATTCTAATATCTTGGATGCTAATTTTCTCATTACATTAAATTAGAATAATAGCTAGAAAGTATAACAAGAAAGTAACTTCAAAATATTTACTGAACATTATAATACAAGATCAAATTGCAACACAAGTTAAAAGTTCATTTTATTGCATATAATTTTTCTTTTAAAACGGGTTTCGAATGGAAAAAGCAGACTACTCCATTTCAGCTTGAAAATTACCTTTCTATATTCGTCTTTATACTAACGAACCAAGTTGTTCCATTTACAGATCTCGAAGTACAAACCTTCTTCAGACTGGAATAATTCTCAGGAATTCGCAGTACTTGATCTTTTCAGTAAATAAATAACTCTATGCTTTACAGAACTCGTACATTCATCGCCGCAGTAACAAACGTTCGCCATTAGATTATATTCTGAACAAGATCAAGCCTGTTTTCATCACGAACTCCTACCTACTGAAGATTCCTTCTAATACAATGTTCTTCTAAAATAATGTTCCAATGACGGCTCAGTCTTCCAAATGACCTCTTTCCCTGCGGCTTCTCAATTACAATGAAATATTATCGTCTTCTCTTATCTGGCTTTTTCAGAATTAGAATTTAACGAAGTTCTGGAGAGTTCAGACATGAACAATTAATCGGTTTCTTCAGAAACAACACATATGTCATTGTAATCTTATAGAAAATGTGTCGTTCCTAAAATACAGTTGTATTACATTTGTATACGCACTTCAGTTGCATTATATATCTCTAATGTCTTGGTAAAATAAAATAATGGCTGAGCAAAGCACTACAATTTATTTTAAAAAATTATTATTTTTTTTTTGTAAACGTTTTCGCCGACTACCAAAACACTCGGCTTCCTCAGACACACTCTG
>JAGDQP010013668.1:0-40082 GCA_022664845.1 Lepisma saccharinum
TGTATCCTGCGTAGCCTAGTCGGTAGCGCGCTCGACTTCAGTGCGAGCGGTCCCGGGTTCGATTCCCGGTGGGGGCTAAAAAATTTCGGTGTTGACCCAGCATCGTGAGGACAATTAGGGAGCTGCTGTGACTAAAAGACAGTGTCGATCACAGTGAGAACTTCGGCTCTCCTCTCCCAACGCGTCTGGTCAGCGTGGGAGCAGTAGACCAACTCCTCCCTTCGGGGAGAGGCCTCATCCACTAGTGGATTGAATATGGCTGTGATTTATTATTTATTTATATATAACAGCACCGGCAACTTGCCATTATCATTGCTTTGTCATTTTTGTCTTTATGGAGTATTGCTTCATGACATGCCCATGAGTGGAAACACCTGACATCTTTCCTGCTCTGAATGATTCATTTTGTGTCTTTTATGGTGAATCTACACTAGGCCAAATTTCTATGAGTGTTCATGCTGATAGGGACCATAGAGTTAGGAAGAAAATAGAGATAACACACATGACGTTACATGAAGCCAAATTGCGGTTCATCGGCAGCCGTCTTGTGTGGCACAATTAGAGCCCCTCTATACCGAGTACTGTGAGAATTGCTTTTTTCGATAGAAGAATTAGTTCACTTCAGAGATGCAATACTTGGAAAACATGGTCTCTAAATATGAGAACAGCTAATATGGCCGAAATGCCTTGGCCGTTCTATGTCTTGGTTTCATTCCCTTCTCCAACAAAACAGCCTAAGGTTCCCTCTTTTGATAATCCTAACTGTATGGTGGGGACCGACTTATAACGGCGAAATCAGCGTTCATTTCTTAGTTACTCTGAAAACATAAAACGAAACAAAGAGAATACATGCGCGTCAATGCTTTCCTCAAAAACTAGTATATTTATTGTTACAATGTACTAAAGTACACTTAAACATATAACAGCATCTAAAAGACCAGAAATTATGTGTCATGTCATAACTATTATGTAATGTTTCTGTTATCACTCTCCACAGCGTTGTTACATACTCAGAACTAATTATTGTCCTTGGTTTCGTGGCATAAACATCTAAATATGTATGGATAGACTTCAAATAGTATAATGTTTTTAAATATAGGTTTATGGAAAGTGACATTATAAATGGTGACAAAACATGTGCATTTATTTATTTTTTCAAGCACATAACAGTAAAGCTTGAAACATTACTGGATTATTCTATTGTAAACCTTATGTTTTTTAAAATATTTATTTATGGAAATATTTACAAATATATATATATATATATATATATATATATATATATATATATTAATTTGGCGTCCTTTCAAAACACGAACATTTGGCATCCGTTTTGAAGTTGATTTTTCTCTACAGCAATGGGACTTAGCTGCATTCTGTTAAGAGTATATAATGGTTATCGGTGCTGTACTTTACGAAATTAACGGATATATTCCAATTAAATGCACAATATTTTTGGTTGGTTTCCTATCAATTTGACTTATGTTCCAATTACTATCATTTTGGCGCACATACGTTAAATACTCCCATCCATTGGGCGTCACGCGCGTATATTTCTGTTCATTTTTACTTCATTTTGACGTCCGGCGCTGTTGCCATTTTCTGCAACTTTCTACATTATATGAACTTATTGTCTTCAACTGTGTGCTGGTTTGGTGCACGATGTTCAGCGTCAAACACCATTACTTAGGACACACTATAAACGTAGCTGCCCCTTGACTTACAATTACAGGTTAATGATCACACTTTGAAGTCTGCTAAGACAAAAGGTATGCTGAACAATATAGATGAAAGATCTTTGTTCAAATCTATTTTCTATTTTATTTCATTTTCAGTATCCTAAAATAATAATGATGTTTGGTTTTATTATTCAAGTTACTGGAAATTTCCAGGCAGATAAGATGTCCAGCTTTTTCCAGGAATGTTTCAGAAAATTTTGCACAGTGTTGAAATAGCATTTTCTGAAGTTATACTGAGAATAATCAACCAATGTTTCTGTAGCAGGGATTTTGCCAGGATTTTCAGTTTAGGGGGTGTAAAATCAAAATTGGAATGGTGTAAGTGGAGTTTAGAAGTGGTTCTATAGTTGTTTTTTTACTGTAAAAATGTTCAGGTTGGGTTGTTCTCGAGGATTTGGAGATGACACCACCTACAGGAAGGGTTGGCGAAAGTATCACACGAAATAGCAAAAATCAGTTCCCATACCCGATTCGTTATATCCAATAAAACTCCTTACTGTCTGAATTAAAATGAAAATGCGAACATTTTATAATAAAGAGTTCAACTTCAATACGAAGGAAAAGATCATTTACTGAGAGCTGAAATGAAGTACAAGTAAAGTAATCACTGTATCAAGTTTTCTTTTTTCAAAGTAAGACATACAGTACAATTATTATACGAGGTTTTCAGGTAAAACTTCCATGACATAAAATCGTTTTGCAGATAAATAAATTCGAAATTCAACGCTTACAATTTCTAGTCACTCGAAAAGGGAGTAAGCTATAGTACTGCTGCCGCCCATAAAATTCATTTTACCTTTTCACAGCAGTCGCGTTTCATTTGTTATTCCCAATTGTTAACTATTTTTAGTTTTGGTATTTCGATATCGTTCGGTACCATTCAGTACTGCCAGTTACGCATATAGAAATTCATTTCAGGAAGAGTCTATGGCTCTTGGGAGCGGTCCAACTCCAACGTAGGTCTGCGTATGAAATGAGCTTTAAGTATAGATAACCAGGTACATAATTTTACACACAGGAATTTTTGGTGTTCCGGATCCCCCCGAAATATATACCTCCCTAAGTACATCGACATCACTCGATATCATTCCGTTTTACGGTAACATTCCGAATTCATTTTCAGTATCGATTAGAATTTCGGTGTTTCAATATTGTTAGGTATTCAGTATTTGGTATTTCGCCTTTTGCGTTAAATCGATAATAATTATCGGTACAAAGAAGCTTACCAAAAGTCGGTATGAAAATCTTATCCTTAATCTGACCTTCATATAGTAATTTAAGAGAATGTTGTTTAACAAGACACAAGACGCTTTCACATGGTTCATAACAACATAATACGTGCTACGTTATACTGAGAAATTCCAAAACCAAATAAATACATTAAAATTGACAAACGTGAAACCAGGTTGTGGTCATGTCTCCTTCCAAATCAGCCGATTGACAATAGACCAGTGATGAATTCAGACACTTTCACCCGAAGAAGAATTTGAGCTCATTGGGGGAAGAGGACGAGTAATTTCAAGAAAACTACTGTTTATTTTTAAAGCTCACCTCTATACCTCTTATGAAGTCAATTCCATCAGTAACTAACAAAATGCAGTCTGAAAATTAAACATAGGATTTTCTTTTCACTAAGTATGCAATAGAGTAACATAACCATAATTTCTAAATAATAAAAAAAACTCAACTATCCCAGCAAAAACCCTGGGAACGTTGAGTCGAATCCTGTTGGGATCAAACATTAACAGCACCAGAGGAACTCCCTTATTATTAGAGGCACATTTACCTTTAATAATAACTGTGATAATTTCCATATGAAAATAAACAAAGCATCTTTTATCTTTATCAAAATAAACAAAACGCACACAACGTCATTCGGAACTATAGCCGGCAGAGTCGATCAATATCATGTAATGATATCTTCATAGAGTGATATGTCTGCAAACGTAATATCCCAACTCAGAGCAGAAAACGGGTACATTTTGGGCCAGAATAATTCATAACTATAACTATATTACGAAAAATGACAGAATCTGAATATTTAGGTTAATATTACATATTGGAACAATATTTTATTTCAATTATAATGCTCCATTAGAACTTAGTCGTATTTAATAGCCTATTTTTAAAACTTAACTGACTTTAAAATATGTACAGATTGTGCCTAATGAAAATATATTTTAATATAGTTTCTGATTATATTTTATGAGTAATATGACACTCTTACCTTTGTTTTGTGGTTTATATAAACTATACTCAATTATACTAATTTTTAGCGACCAAATTTATTTTTATCAATTGTATTATGCTATAACTACTGTATGTAAACTATTATTGTCTATTTGACATGTGCGGTATTGGCCTGTGGGTTGTTCATAGCATGACGATAAAACATTATTTCATATATTAATTATTATTATTATTCATATCTCATCTCCGCGTTACAACTACATTCCCGGGAGTGGATTTCACAAATTTAGCATCAATAACTACTTCCCTATGTTAGATCAATTTTTCTTTCCACTAAACGACGGTATGCCGGAGAGCTACAGATTTGATCATTTCATTTGACAACTTTTCTTTAAAACTTACATTTATGTAAATTTAATATTTTCTGTTCTCAAAAGACACCAGTGACTTAATCCTTAAGAAATTTTACAGATGACGTCCTTCGGCAATCCCTTTTCAATGGGAATAAGGCAGAGCCGAAACGAGTAACAAGATCAAATCATTCCTCTGAAATTGTGAATCGGGTCACAGGTTTTTCAAGTCAATGCTTCGGACACTGTCTCACCTGGAGACCCGGGGGAAAATCAGAGATATAATTCTTGGCTTATTATAAAAACTTTTTTGTATTTGAACAGGGGTTGCTTCAGAGGAGACAAGGAACTGGGTGTGTTACCCTCGCCTTAGCACAAAAATATGATGTCGGAAAGTTCTTAACAAACATATGGAGTCTCATATACTCAGAACGAAAAAAAAAATTACCATCGAATGTGTGCAAATACGGGCGGCTGAATTTTTGTCATCAGTAATTTTGTTTCCGAAAATTTTGTTCCGGTAAATTTGTCACCGATAATTTTGTCACAACTAGGTAATTTTGTCACAAAATACAAAGGGGGGGGGATTTTGTCACTTTATTCAAAAACAACAGTTTTTTTAGAAGACCAGGTCAGAAACTTGAGAGCTATGTACTTCATAGTTACAATAATTCTTAGAAAAATAATTTAAAGAGATAGCATGTTAACAGTGATATGCTGTAATAAAAGCCTGTCATCGTGGAAACAGATTCCAATAGAAGAGCATACCAGAAGTTTTGTAAACATGAAACACATCACATCCAAAGTGTTCTAGGAATGGATTTGTATATTATTTACAAGCAGTAGCGGCTCAAAGGTGGGGCGAGCGTGTTTCCGCACCAGGCCCCAAGTGTCAAGGAGTCCTCGCTTCTCAACAGTCAGAAAATATAAAAACAGAGACAAAATTCCAAAATTCAAATTTAAAAATAATCTCGAAGACCATCTTATGTTGTAGTAAAATGTTGAATAGTTATGTAATTCTGAAACACATAATCATTAGTGCATCTCCGCTCAAATTTACCGCTTTTTCAACATTTTCGGAAGGCAGTTATGTATATTTCCTCCATGCAGCAGAAATTGAGGCAAATAATTTGTTACGTAAATATAGTAGGCAGGAGCCATTGTGAGGTATTTCAGCGACCGAGGCATAAGTAGAAAATGATGCCCCGTGTTTTTATTGGTATTTCATTTACTTTAACTTTAATATACTGTATTTAGGAATTCAGAAAAGAATCGTAATAATGGGCATGCCAGTTATCTTAGTTTTGTAAATTTGCGATCAAAGATATAACAACTCCTATCGCATGTGATTTGCATAAAAAAAATGGTTTATTTCAACCTGACCTTTATTTTATTTCGGCGCTTAGTATATTTGGAGTTTTTCTTTTATACATAGTTTTCGACTCTCCCGATTTGGTGCCCAAGGCATGTCCCCTACCCTCACTAAGGCTTTTAAGTTCGGCTAGACTACAATCATATATTTAATGTAGTTGAGATTTCTGTCCTTACCTTCTTTTAATGTATTATATATATTAAGAAACTACATTTCCCAAATTCGTCGAGACAAACAGAAAAAAGCTGAGAGTTCTGATTTTCCTTAATATAAAATTTAGAATAAATACTTTATTCTATTTTTTGTCACATTTCAGGGCATTCAACATTTAGCTGCCATTAGCTTCAACCTTCTGCGTAAAACCTCCCCAAACGTGAGAAAATACGTCGCGCGGTAAATACTTGGCGATGATGTGTATAGATTCTGCACCTTTTGTAAATGAAAGATAACGGAGAAGTAAGAGGACGTGTTAAAAGTAGTAATGATGTCGTGAAATGGGGTGTAACGGGAGCTTCTGTGCAAGAGTGATGGATTAGACTCAATAGAGGAATGGGGTGGAAACAGGAACTACGCTTTGACTTCTAAGGTGAAAAAGATCATATATTTTTTCCATGAGTTCTTACTTCCAAAAAGGGGCTATAAATATTTCAGAAGTGATGATTGCACTCCGACTAGCCTTTAGCTCTTTGGAACAAATTTGAATATTTTCTACGATTTTTTTTAGTGCGTAGCGCTTTGACATAATTATTACGAAAAGTATAAATGATATATTTTCCTAGACTTACGCGCACAGCGTACTTGAAATAATACTACAGCAGGTACAAGTCAGATGTCCATTTCAAAACGGGTTCTTCTGCAAAAATTCGGAAATTGAGTTATTTGCATTGTAGAGTTCGTTTTATCACTTTCAAACACATTAGTTGGACTTTCCAATTCCAAAATATTCAACTTTTTTTTTCTAAATTCTTCAGTACGAATTCTTCGTTCTTTTTACGTTAAAAATTCTCAATCTATATTTTCATTAAATTAAAGCTTACTTTACACTGTTTGAACCCAGGTAGGAACAAATTTGAAATCAAGCATTATTAGGAAATTCTGTCGGACCCACAACAGTACTGCTGCCTTACAGTTAGTAGAGGGATCTACAAAAATTAGGAGCAGATTAATCCGAACAAAACAATCATGGTATGGGGAGTAGCTTCACCATTACCACCCTGAAGCTGAAGATAAATGGCATGGGCAAGGCTCAGAGATGGACAGAGAACAAGATCTTTAATGTTAGCCTTTACTGCAAAGTCGTAGAGCTGACAACTCCACACCGCTAAACCGTGTCAAGGAATATTAACAAACGGTTCTATGGGATCTGCTTGGGTAAAATATTTCGCAGGTAAGCTAGTTACCTACTTGGATCTTCGGGAGTCAACTGCTTCAGGGTGCTACAATAACATGATTAAGAGTGACATTAGGATAGAAACGTGACTTACAAGCTTTATTCTAAACGGGCGATCTTCAGACGGGAGTGTGCGAGGCCAAGAAGTTCGAACTGGACATACAAGGAAATCTGGAAGTTCGGTGGGAGGGTTAACATAGCATTCGACAGAGCAAATACATTTTCTACTACGGGGAAACCCAGTCACATGAGTTTGGAACAAGATTCCTCATTGCAAACAGTATCGTTTTAGCATTTCAGAACATAGAGTTCGTGAATGAAAGACTCTATTATACTACATTACGATACGTACTCGATGCTGCAACTAGGGTTGTCACCTGTCCCTGTAGTTTAGGTAAAAATTACGCGTCCAATATTACGAATAGTTGTCCCATATTATGACTAGTAAATTCACACACATATTTTCAACATATCGTTAATTTTAATAAATAAACAGTGGTTGCTATGCAGACTGTCAAGCAGACTCTGTCCACATCTCCAAACTAGGGTGACTAGGGTTACGCCGTTACCGGGAAGTTTCTCCGGATTAAGACATTTACCCCGCATATGTTATCCTATTTTAAGGAATACCCTTCGAAAAATTTCATTGTTTCATTTAGAAGGAAAGGTTGAAAAATGACTTCTGCCTAGGGCGACCAGAAATACGTACTCCTTTCAAGGAGGCTAACTATGAATTCTTTGTTTTTGATTTTTTTTTTCTAAATTCTTGATATTGTGGAAGTAGTTAGGCGTTTCTTCAGTATACTTAGGAATGCCATTTGAAACCATAAAAGGAACAGTCACAGGTGGTGGCTGTTAAAGGAGATTTGCATCGCGTATAATGAAGAAAAAAATATCAAACCTGAGTTTTTCTAACCCGTCGTCATTCGCTATTACTTACCGGACATATTGTTAGTAATTTCCATAGCAAAATATCAATGGTGATATGGGAAATAAGCAAGTCACTATGACGTAACATTACCATGATTCCGAATCATGAATCTGTGTCTTATTTCCTTCGGAAAACTCACGCCCGACGTAAGCTAAGCTAATAATACAAGTAGTAATATTTTGATCTAAAACATTTGTAAAAATAAAATAAACGTTATGTTCCCTTTAAATTAATTTATTCTACTGCAAAGAGAGTACAAATACATTCACATGAAAACAGATTAAAATAAGTTAGAAGTTATCCCGATTCTCCCCTACATCACTTGGTAAAATGTAAACTGATGCAGATAAGCTTAGCAAGTATTCCGATTCTCCTCGAAATCACTGAAACAATAATAATAAACAAGCTTTGTAATACATACGCCAGCAGTGGTCTTAGTAGAACTTGGGCTGAAATAGGTCTAAAGGTGAACGGAGAGAAAACAAAATACCAGTTAACAAGCCAAAACACAGAGGTACAAAATTTTTAGAATGAGGTCATAGATAAAGTAGATAAATTTAAATACTTAAGAGCATATGTGACAAGCAAGAACGACGTCACGAAAGAAATGGAAAGTCGTTTAGCATCGCGCAACGGCTATTTCAATTCAGTCCAGAAACTCCTAACCGCGCGATCAATATCAAGAAAGTCGAAATTAAAAATTTACAGAACAGTTCATCTGCCGGTAGTACTTTACGGTTGCTAAAGCTTGATTACGACCTTGGCAGTTGAGCATAACTTACGTGTGTTTGAAGCTAAGGGTTTGAGAAAGATATACAGGCAGAAATGGGACGAGATGATCAGAGAATGAAGAGACTACATAGTGAAGATCTCCACAGACTGTACGATTTACCAAACGAAGGTTAAGATTAATGAAATCACAAAGGCTAAAATGGCAGGCCATGTAGCTCGGATACTGGTAAAACGAAGATTATATTATATCTTAGTTGGTAAGCCTGAGAGAAAGAGTCCGTGGGATAGACCACGACGTCATTGTATGACAATATCAGATAAAGGTAGATGTTCAAGATGGAAACTGACTTGATGTTACCCAGAATAGAAACAAATGGCGATTGTTTCTTAGTAAGGCAGTGAACTTACGAGTTCCGTAAGCTATATATTTAGTTAGTTAAAGGAAGAAGAAGAAAAGTTAATTAAAACTTTTTAAAGGCATACTTTTCTTAAACTATTCGTACTAAAAAGTAAAAAAAAATATTTTTTTATATACGACTAAACAGAAAAACATGAGGCGCGCTAATTGAAGAATTTATAAAGTGACTGTATGAGAACGCGTAATATACGTTTTCTTTTTAGTCATGCATCTACTTTCTTTTTTTTTTACTTTTAGTACGAATTGTTTAAGAAAAGTATGTCTAAAAAGATTTTTAATTATTTTTTTAACCCAAATCCTAAAGAGTTCTACAATTAGTTAAATGCCACTACGTTGCAGGCTACTAGTTATGGGTATTTTTTAAAATAAAATATGATTTAAAATATGAAAATATATAAACAAATATGAAAGTAACAATATCATATTGTATTGTCAACCGACTTACGTCGCTGTGCAAATTTTTACCATTGTATAACGTCGAGAAATGAGTTAACGTTGCAAGATTGAGGACACCACAAACCATTGCGAACTAAAGAAAGGAATGTAAAAAGAGAAAGAATTTGACGTTGATTCCTAAACCTTCTGAATTCAATATATTTGCAAATTCCTAGAGTTTGTAATTTCTCTACAAATTGTGTTTCACGTTTTTTATGGGAGGGGGGTGTCTTAGAATTTGACTTCGATTTCAAAATGTTTTAATATTCTTGCAAATACCGTAGTTTAGTGAAGCATTGTAGTGTTTATTTTCATGATTTGAAAATATGTCATTTCTTGGCATCAATTCCCTGATAACTTAGATCTGGTCATTATCGACAAAAGGACCTGGTCATTATCGACAAAGAGCCTATTATTACAGACGGATAGACAAAACAGAGGACGCAGTAAATATTGGAGATTTATTTATTTTTGAGAAGAGAACGGGTTGATGGCCAATTAAACCATTCTATCAATAAAATAAAAATATTCAAATAATAAACTAACACTACTTTCATATACATAAATTAAATTTGGCCTCTACAACTGCAAAAAGGCAAGGACAATATAATGATGAAGCCACAAATCTGGAAAACAGGTACTACTTACAATGTAATATGTAGAGCTTGCATCGAATGGGATACATGTGATTTGTTTTCCAAAGTATTTTGAAATATTGTAATACATATGTGTGTAAATGAGCATTGTAAATATCAACATCGTAATTGAAGACTTGCATTGCAAAACATCCCAAGTTCACTTTTATCGTATTTGCATTTTCTTCTGTTCGTCGGTATCTTTGTTCCAAGGGCTATCCACTTGCATAAATATTCATCCTAATCCAAGTACAGACCCCACATTTTAATACAATATTTTCAGCTGAATTGTATAACATACGAAGACCTTGAACAATTATTGGTTCTTCTTAAAAAATATACTCCCTTTGACTTGCGATGGTTTTCAATTCAGGTCTTCAATTCGGTTATAAAACATGTTGTGTTGACTATAAATAAAATAAAAATAAATATAAATAACGATAAAATATAGAACAAAAAACAAATATTTTATTTTTGTGTTCTATATTTCAAAGTATAATTTTGTATGGGTGGGGGAGGGCGAGCAACGTTTCTTGCTCCCTGATGGGCTCCCTTGGTAAGAGTAGATCTGCGTAAATTTAATTTCTTTGTTTCCATAACCCTCCTCTTTCCGCCTCTTTGATTGCTCACACAATTAACAAAGAATTTAATAGAAAGTGAGTTAATGTTGATGCGCATCCGAAGTCAGTCTAGCATTCCTGCACTTTAGCACAGCAGGTAGCAGTCACCAAACGGGTTTTTGCGTAAGGGTCTGTTTGTTGTTCTCTACCTCATTTTTTTGGCCGCTAAATTATTTTTCTGAGGCGGCAAGGAAGGAATGTAGTGAAAAAGAAGTTATTTCTTCAGAATAAATGCAAAACTGCTACCAAGATTTCATTGTGTATTACCATAACTGGCTTCTTTGCCAATTCAAATTCATGGAATTTCTCAGGATTAAATGTCAAGAACGAACAGCCCGCTTAATAGGGGTGTTCAGTGATTTTTCTTAGGAGGGTGTTGTTCACGTATAGGGAGGGCTTTAGGTGTTGTTGAGGTGTGCGAGATGCCTCCAAATCATTATGAGAAGACATCAAATGAAGTTATGAAATGTAAAATATTGGTATTTGAGATCTAGACCATATGGAAATTGTACTAGAGGATCTATTACAGTAGGGGTTATTTCATCACCGATGAATACATTGATCATAGATTTGTTTTCGTCCGTATTATATCTCAGTAATTCCCTAATTTTGTTGTTTGTCAACTGACCATAAATTATTGCTGAATCAGTTGCGGCAGATATATTTGGTGAAAGTTGAGAGTTCTCCTTTTTTGTTTCTTTTTGCGTCCGCGGACCTTTGTGATTTTCATTCTGGATCCGGGACACGGTTTTTAGTTTCCCAAATCCGTGTCCTTCTTTTCACGGTGCCAACAAATTTGTGCAGTGTGTTCTGGCTTAAAACATACAACACATACTTAAACTGTGCCAGAACCACTTTGATTTTTTTTACCACCTTTTTTGTTATATTGTGCCTCACTTTTGCTTCCCTTGTTATTATTATAGTACTTCTTGTTCCCGTTTTTCCTGTAGTTTTGCTTCTGGCTAGTATTATTCTTAATGACCATTAGCAACAATTAGGCCAATTTATTGGTGATACTCTCTAAATTTTTTTGAGGTTGGATTGTCTGACTAGGAACAGGACTGAGTTGTTGTATTTGGTAGGTTGAGGTGTCAATAATGTGCTTGACAGGTTCCTTTCCAGGGAGTGTTGTTTGGTTACTATTCCAAGCAAGAATGGGTGGTTGTGTCATGGTTTGATTACTTTGTGAATTTGTTGGCTGATATATAGGTATTTAGTTAGGTAGCTCAGGTAATAAAGCTCTTATTGTTGAGGATGGCTGGTAGGGATATACTTGACCAGGTGTTTCTGGTTCTCCTTTTCGTAAATCTATTATGGGTTCTTGTGTTTCCCATGCTGGAGAAGTTTGTGTTGTTGTCGTTTGTTGGTTTTGAGTTTGAGGAAAAGATTGCTGCCAATTCATATTTTGTATGTGCGAAATTTGATTATTTTATAAGTGGCCGTATAGCCTCTGGTAGTCCATCTGTGGGTACATCTGTCCCTCAGATTGCCGAACTGGATTATTGATTGAGGTTCTTGATTGCTGACTCTGTTGTGCTTGGTCCATTAATGTTAGCAAGGCTTGAGATTTGTCCATGAATTCTCTTTTCCCTAATAAGTCCGTTTATGCTTCAAGTGCGTGCAATCGTTGTTGTAAATCCTTTATGGATGCGTAGTGTTCTAACGCAATATTCTTAAGAAATTCTTTTTTAAGTCCTAATGACAAAAAGTGAACTTATTGCTCCTCTGTTGCGTCCGGAATGTTGTGTCTTATTGCTCGTAATTTCCGTAAAAAATAAGAGTCAGTAGGTTCATCTATATGTTGCTGCATCGCATTTAATTCTAATTCTGCCTCATAAAGTGGTATTTTCGGTCTACACATTCTGACAAGCTTATCTTTTAATTGTGCGTAAGTTGTCTCACCTAGAAGGTTTTGTGATTTTAATTGGAATACCAAGTCCAAAGCTGTATCCTGAAGATACATCGGCAATAGCTCTTTCCGTTTCGTATCGTCTCACTGTTGCAAAGAAGCTAAATGTCCAAATAACATAAAAAAAATCTATCCGAGTCCTCGTTAACGTGCCCAGAAAACTTTGTTAATTGAGGCAAATTGAAGGATGGCTTTAAGTTGGGATGGAGTTGCCATCTCGCCGATCTCGCTATTTTCGTTTTCTTTTTCAAAATTTGTGTTTCGACCACCAGATCTTGTGTTTACTGGCATTTACTTAAAAAAAAATTATATAAGAAGTTTATGAAATGACATTTGAAAATCTAATTTACTATCCTAACCTAGCAATATTAACCATGTATCTGACAAACAGTGATATTCAAGAATAGAATAGAATCGCTTGACAAGATTAAATATAATGTGTATTTTATGCTTTCTTTTTGGGCACTTTTTGTCTTCTTCGCCCTTAAAATGTGAAGTCGACGCCTACCACCACCTAATGTTCCCTTCAGTTTTGATTTGGTAGAATCAAAGATGTACGGGATTGGTTTATTGCCCTCAACCCTTTATTTACATACAAGAACAAAGTTAACAAAATTACCGTCCCGAAGAACACAGTTTACAGTTATCTGATTACAAATGATTAAAGAAGTCTTATTTAATAGTGATCAGTTAGAGGTCCTGGGAAATAGGATGACACCAGTTCCTTAGCGAGCTGCGTGTCGGGAAGTTGTACCAGTTCCTTAGCGAACTACGTACGAAGAATATTTAAGGTGAGAGTACACACCTGTTCCTTGGCGAACTACGTGTGTGGATGACACCAATTCCTTAGCGAATTGCGTGTCAGGCATTTGTACCAGTTCCTTGGCAAACTACGTACAGGTTGAGTTAGGACTTACGTGTGAGAATGCACACCAGTTCCTTGGCGAACTACCTGTGCGGGATAGTACCAGTTCCTTAGCGAACTACGTACTAGGATGTTCCAGTTTCTTAGCAAACTGCGAACGGTTGAAGGAGAGGACCCGCCTACCCAGGGGAAATGAGTGATGGCTCTTGCTCTGTACAGGACCTTTTTAAAGGTGAATGTAGGGGTGGTTTCTCTTGCTTATCCTACTTGACTCCAGCTCCCTCTGTCTTCCGTTATTCGCTCCATCTGGTGTTAGTTTGACTTGCCCGTCGTCTGCTACAATGTGTATGTATTATTTGTTTACTTGCATAACCACATGTTTGTCCTATAAACTTGTGTGTTATTGTTTATGCAATGTCCACGTGTTAGCTATACACGCTGGTCATTACGATAGGTTCAACTCATGCTCACTTTTGATGTTATTTAAATAACGTAAATGTCGAGAGTCCGGAGCTCACTTAGTAGAGTGTATACTAATCGGATGCTCTTGAATCCGAATTCAGAGGTAGGACTGACATTTTTTTAGTTTTTTTGTCATATTACGTTAATGTAAGTATAGTACGTTCAAACTAAGACATGTATGACTTGCTTCCCAAATCCTTATCCTCTATCCTGCTTCGACTTGAAGACCTTAAATATAATTCAATTTAATTCAACAAAAATCCCAAAATTTCGTAATGAACATATTTGCATTTATGATGCAATATACATGACATGAGCTCCTGCGTAGTCTAGTCGGTAGCGACTTCAGTGCGAGCGGTCCCGGGTTCAATTCCCGGTGAGGGCTCAAACATTTGAGTGTTGAACAAGCATCGTGAGGATAATTGGGGAGCTGCTGTGAATAAAAGACAGTGGCTATCACAGGGAGACCTCCGGCTCTCCTCTCCCGACCCGTCTGGTCAGCGTGGGAGCAGTAGACCACCACCCCCTTCGGGGAGAGGCCTCATCCACTAGTGAATTGAATGTGGCTGAGATTTATTTATTATATATGACATACAGAGCATTTGAAAAGGCGTTACAAACTTTCAAGATGAAAAACAACCTTAAAATACATATATACAGCGAATGTATCCTTAGGGGCAACACACACTGTTCGAAATTTATCTCTCGACAAGAAAAGAACCAGATGTTACAAATCACTAACTTGAGGTAAGGAAGAATGTAATAAGGAGAATGGTATTATTCAAATCTTTAATAACACGTTCTTATTATTATTATAAACAGTGAAATTTAATGCAAAATACACATACATACTTAGTTACTGTGTGACTTACGGAACTTGCAATTTCTTAGCCGCAGTAACAAACATTCGCCATAGTATTCTATCCTGAGCAAGATGAAGCTTCTTTTCATAATAGATGACTACTTCTCGAAGATCTCTTCTAAAATCATTCTTCCAACGTTGTCTCAGTCTTTCTAACGATCTCTTTCCCTGTGGCTTATCAACCACGATGGAATATAATCTTCGTTTTTTCCCTATACGAGCTACATGGCTTGCTCACCTGTAACGCCTGTTTCTATTCAGTCCAGAAACTGTTAACCTTCGGATTAATATCAAGAAAGCTGAAATAAAAATATGCAGAAAAGTTATTTTACCGGTAATACTTTACGTTTGCGAAAGTTAGATCACGACCTTGGCAGTTGAACATAAATTATGTGTTTTTGAAAATAAGGTTTCTCGAAATGTGTACGGGACATAATTGGAGGAGAAGACTGGAGAATGAAGGAGACTCAATGGACTGTACGACTAACCAATGTAAGAATAAATAAACCGCGATGACTAAGGCCATGTAGTTCGAATGGAGGAAATCGAGGATTATATTCCATCTGTATTAGAAATCTGAACGTAAAGAGCACGTTGAGAAGACCGATGTCGTTGGGAGGACAGAATTAGAATGGATCTTTGAGAATTTAGTGTTCGTGATGAAAACTGGCTTGAACTTGCCCACATTAGAATCCTATGGTTAACATTTGTTATTGTGGCGATGAACTTGCAGTCCGTAAGCCATAGATTAAGTAAGTAAGTATTCTTGTAGATATAGAACTAGTTATTTTGCTCAATGTTTTAATATATATACACAACTTGAAATTTGGATGCCGACCGGGTGCCCGAGCGGTCTGCGGTGGTAGGCCACTGGTTCGAAGGTCCCGGGTTTGAGTCCCGGCAGGGGCATGGGTGTGGATTTTAACAGCTACAGGCACATCGCGACGGACCGAACTCAAATGTTACTAGACTGGCCCATATAAAAATAAACTTTACCAAAGTTTTTTAAATTTGGATATAAGTAAGCATGTTCCTTCTCAGGATTCAATTTGATCCGTCCTTACCATCCTGTAAGTTCATTAATACCTTACACCTGCACCTGCAGGCCATAAACCACCTTTGGGCAGAACAATAACGATCACCGTTAATTATTAAAAGCGGTTTTGAGTAAAAGAATCACATAAGCTAATTTTTATTTATATATTTATTAACGAGAACCAGATACTGAATTCTCAAACAATAAATGTAAACGAGCAATACAATAGAAAATTAAAGAAGACGAACAAATCCATCAACGTAAAGAACCAAATAAACTCATATACAAAGACAGTACTCATTATCTAAACTTAAATCAGATGTCGATACCATGTTGAATCAGATGCCCGATGCCAGGTTACCACATAGGCTCTAGGTTCCATGAGGGTCATTCTCCAGAAATGGGGAATTTTGTTAAACTTATTTTTTTCTCACAAATGATAAACCCCAAATTACTTGCATTCTTTCTACTTGTTTCTTAAACACATCTTATAACTGGGCCATTTTTATTCACTCTCATATTTTAATAATATTTATGTTAATTAGTCTCAAATATGATTAATATCAACTCCATGGAATGAAACTCACCTTCATTTTCATATTTGAGACATGTTTTCAGTGTATGTTTTTAGTGTTAGTCCGTATCGAGAAATGAACAAATATTATGGCAACATTGCAACAACACAAGTTATTGGTATTAAACTACTAGTCACCTATTTTGTATTGCACGTATCTGAGGCTGTGCAGGTTCGAAACCGAGGACAATCCCGATGAAGGTATCCATGTTTTGCCTTACTTTCATAATCCCTTCACGAAATTTATATGTCTTTCCTCATGCACACGGTAGAGTTCAGGCGTTTCCTCAATCACACGGTGCATTTCATTGTATTTCCCTCAGTCACAACAGGTTCACATATGACATAAAGTATAATGACTACGTAGTGTTGTGTCTAAGTACGAACGGTGACAACGCTTTACCTCGGGGAGTGGATCGGGGTGGGCTCGAATCCTACATTGATATGCGATGCTTATGGGTTTTAGAGTTTCACGATTTTCAATGTCGGGTTTAGTGGCATACGTATGAATAAGAATGACATATCCAAGATACAGAAAGAATATTCAAGCATCGTTTCTATGGTTTGGAGGGTATGGAGGATTATTATTCAGTGTTGTAGCCCGATAAGTGGTATTTTCGTATGTTTTGGGAAACGTTCGAGATGCCGATTCCACACAAACACCATCCGGATTGTTGAGGTATAGTAACAATGTACGAGACGTTTTCCACATTAAATCATATGAGACATTTTCTTTCTACGCTATTCACAACTATACTGTTTTGGGTGGTTCCTCTGTCACATCTGTTACGCACTGCATACTGTGTATTATGTTGTTAACTCATTACATTGCAGTCATTCATTCTACAGTATTGGTGTTGTGCTACATATGTTCGTTTCTCGATACGGACTTTCTCCAAGTTCGAGCTTTATAGCTACCGTAGTTGGCAACAGTAACAAATCAACTTTCGCTTAATTTCATTCACTACTTATACCACAGCTTTTCATGCGATAAAAGGTATCTGTCCCAGTTAACAAACTATGCGTTTGTGTTGGAGTGGCAACATTGCTTGTGTGACACTGCTGATGTGTGCTTGGTCACGTGTTCCTATCCCGTAAATATCAGGGTATCAGCATACATTTGTCATTTGCTGCCTTTTTCATAATTCATTTTGGGGTGAAACTCCATAATGACTCACACAGTTGGCAACCCTGTATTTCGTACACGCACAGGAATTGAAACACAATGCAAGATGACTTTCTTGCTTGTTATGATCTCAGAGATCAGCAATCGAAGGGTTTCACGTATTTCTCGTCAATTCCAATCGTCAGACGTCGATTATGGATTCCACGTTTGTAACATGTATCTCTTACATCCACCGGAATTCGACAACCTCAAGAGGACTTTATTGCTTGTTTTGGTGTCAGGAATAATCTACGGACGTTTCTCCACATTTTGGCATATATTACACTGATCAGGAGTTGATTTTGGATTCCAAGTATGCAACCCTGTATCTCGAAAACGAGGCGGTGTATGACCCATGTTTATTCGAACGTTCTTTCATCTGTTGTTGTCCGAAACGCACCTGTTATATTTGGCCCATATGTTATGATACTTACAACTTTCAACTTTTAACGCGTTACGAATTTCATCATTTCGCTTCATTTGCAAGAATCAGAATACAACAGAAACGTGTATGTGAGAGTGAAAGTGAAAGAGTAAGGTAGTTTGAATCTGATAGTTTTATATGTCATACTTTATAAGTGTACATAAATAAGAGACTCATGCTGCCTTTATTTTTGTGCAGCAATGAAAATGGTTCCAAGGTTAATAGTTTTTTATTAGTTTTGTTTCTGTTTGTTTCATTATTTTGCAGTATCTACTTGAAAAAATAAAATTAAATAAATAAATTCAAAACAATGTACTAAATACTATACAATGAATACACGCATACTGTAAAATACCTCGATTTTGAACAAGTACTTTATATCATACGATAAATATACATGCATTGCAAATGACTCATCTTCACGTTCCGCGATATGACATTATTTTGGAGTTCCGGGTCATTCATTGTAATTCTTGTCATATACAAACATAATTTAAGAAAAATTAATATATACAAGAAAAATAAGCGACAGGAAGAACTCACACAAAAGTAGGTGTAGACTTGCACTTGGAAATATATCCTTCAAACTGCTATTTGGATGCAATTATTGTTTGCCGTTGAGTTTCTAATACAATTTATAGATAAGGCAACTATTTACAGCGAAAAAAATGAATTTGGACAAGTTAGACAAAGAGGAAATCAGACTATCACGCGTACACTATGGACCATTTCGAAATATCTTGCCCATTTATGATAATTTGGATGCCTTAGATAGAATACTTAAGAAATAACTGCCACTCGAAACACCTGGAAGGTAACAGGGAACGAAAGAGTGAAGACTACGGAAATTCATCGCAAGAAAAAAACAGTATTTGGACAACACAATATTACTCTCGAAATAAATGTTCTAGGTATCCTTCTGTGCACAAGAGTAGTCTACTTAGTGTATCGAAGCTATCCACAAGCCAAGCTTTTTAAAAAGCCATGTTTTAGCGCTGTGTACATCACAAAACAACGTAAACAGAGCAATTATTGCGGAATAAAACCAGTTCTGCCCAACCATGAAAGCTAACTGCCCGGAATGAAACTTACATTCTTCATTCTGTGAACAATTCTCAAGAAACTAGTGTTAACGATTTGACTACTTCACTCGCCGAGAATATGCAAGTTAATGTTAGTAATTTATTGAAAAACCCAAAATTCTTTGAAACAATTGGGATTTAGAAGACGTGTATCCAGGGTATAAATAATGGCAACTCTATTAGTAATAACACAACCCCAAATCTTAACAGACCCTGCAATATTTTTATCAGTTAAAGCAATGTTATCCTTTCTGAAAGGTTCATTCCTTCTACACACGTCCCGATATCCATCTCTACAATACAAGTAATTCTTAGTCTCATCCTAGAAAAAAAATAAACATTTTTTTCCAAAATTCCAGGCACTCATATTGATATTTCTTGGAAAATCAGAACTTCTTCTTCTGATATGTATGTTTTGTTTCTGATTACACATCTTCTGAATCCCATTTTTTTTTGCTCACATCTATACATCTCTAACATTAACTTGCATATCCTAGACAGGTGCAGTAACCAAATCCTTAACACTAATTCTTTGAGTTTTGTTCACAGAATGAAGAATGTAGGTGTCATTTCAGGCACCTAATTTCCTTAGTTGATCAGAATGAATCCCCAATAAGTATTCTGTTTTATGTTGTATCAAACTGTAGAGCATGGCTTTGCAACAAAATTGGCGATATCTGGGTACTTTTTACCTTCCGTACGTAATTTGAAATTAAAGTGAGCAGTTCCAATGTTGTTCAACTCAATTTGTTCCCCATGCTGCTTCTTTATGCCTGACACCGTGTGGATTGCTTCAATACACTACGCAGAGTGCATTTGTACATTAAATAATTCCTAGAACGTTTATTTCGAGAGTATTATGTGATTGTCCACATACATTTTTTGCCATGAATTTACGTAGTTACCACTCTTTCGTTGTCTGTTACCATGCAGGTGTATCGAGTACTAGTTTTTTCTATATCATTCTATCTAAGGTATCTAAATTATCATAAAAGGGCAAGAAATTTCGAATTGGGCAACGTTTTGCGTGTGATAAGTCTGTTTTACATCTTTGT
The DNA here is from genome assembly GCA_022664845.1 of Lepisma saccharinum. NCBI lineage: Eukaryota > Metazoa > Arthropoda > Insecta > Zygentoma > Lepismatidae > Lepisma > Lepisma saccharinum. Next base: position 20,247 of record JAGDQP010013668.1, read on the forward strand.
TGAACTTGTTCAAATAGTTTTTTTTTTCAGTGTAGGTAAGGCAGAAGCTTCTTGAACTATGCCTTTCGAGATCGAGAACCGAGAACTAGAAGAAGAAAAATATTCAGTTTGTCCAATAAATCAGTAGCGCGGCGGAAGGGTGATTCGGACAGAAAAAGAACCACAGTTGGGAAAGTTGGATAACTCTTCTGCATAGAGCAAAATTCGTTTATGTTATTTCCTAAGTTTATTTTCTAGTAACAGCAAAAACTTTGATCTTATTAGTTAGAACATATTATGCTTTAGTGATTTTTTTACGTTATACAAGCATTGTCAAATTCCGTAATATCTGGACCCGAGGAAACCTTCATAATGACTATATATATTCTATTATATGTGCTTTCTTATGAATATACAATATTTGGCAAAATCTGAATTCGATTTGTATCATTTGTGCCTTCTTAGACCCTCATCTGAAAACATTATATATATATATATATGAATAGGCCCCCCAAAGTTACAGAGAAATCGACGCCCTTGGTGACATTGTTTCATGTTGTGTCAGTACATCTGGTTTGAAATAAAAAGTATATACACACACAATTAATGTAATTATAGTATCTGAAAACCTCTGAACAATGTTAAAAGTAAAATTGTAAATTGATTAAGTCATGTTTTCGACTCGTTTAGAAGTTTATTTTTGGTGTGTGTTTAAACATGTCGTACTGCACTGTACAAAAAATAGTATTTTTTGCAGTCAGTACTTGCTTACTTACTTGCGGAACTCGCAAGTTTATCGCCGCTGTCACAAAAGTTTGCCATCGTGTTTTATCCTGGAAAAAGTCAATCTAGTGTTCATCAGAAGCACCTACTTCTCATAGCCTCTACCTAATATTGTTTTCCCAACATCTTATTGGTCTTCGCAACGGTATCTTTCCCTCTGGACTTCCAACCAAGCTTTAATATAATCTTCGCTTTTCTCTCATCCGGCCTACATGGCGTGCCGATCTTAGAATTCACGATTTTACGTATTATTCTTAATATATTTCGCAACCGTAAAACTTTACCGGCAGAATAACCGTTCTGTTTATTTTCAATTTCAATTTCCTTGATATTAATCTCGATGTTAGAAAATTTTGGACTGAGTAGAAACAGACGTTGTCCTATACTAAATGACTAGTTATTTCTTCCGTTACATAATATTTGCTTGTTACAGATGCTCCCAAGTATTTAAATTAGTTTACTTTCTATAGGACCTCATCCCTAATTCGTATGCTTTTATCTCCTTCATTCATTTGTTTCGGCCTGTTATCATATGGTTTGTTTTATCTACGTTTACTTCTAGACCTATCTCATAGCACGCTTCTACTAAGACATCGGTGTTGCTTTGTAGTGCATTTATTTCGTTCACTATTAAATCTACATCATCCGCGTATACGAACAGTTGATTCAAACAATTCAATGATAGCCCCTTTTTACCCCCTTTAATTTTTAAAATTGCATATTCTAACTTAATGTTGAACAGTATTAGTGATAAGGCATCGCCTTGATTCAAACCGTTGCGAATCTGGAGATTATTTGACATATTATTACTTACACGTACTCTGCTTATGTTGTTGCTGAGACACATCCTCAAAAGTTGAACAAGCTTGTCCGGAATTTCAAATTTTACCAGGAAACTGTGTAACTTTTCTCTTTTTATGGTATCATAACTCTTCTTAAAATCAATGAATAGCTGGTAAACATTCCCATTGCATTCCCATTTTCTCCAAAAAACTGTTTCAAGGCGAGAAATCTGATCCAACGTTGATCTATTTCTTCTTAATCTGAACTAGTGATCTTCAACTATTTAATCTACGTATACGCTTAGGCGAGTTAACAGTATACTTTTCAATACTTTCTAACATGTTGGGAGTAACGAGATTCCCTGCTAATTATTATAGTCAGATATATTGCTTTTTCTATAAACCGGAACTATTACTTAGGTGTTCAATTCCTTTAGAAGCTTCTTCTTTCTCCATATAGTCTTTACAAATTTATGTATTCCTTTGATTAGTGCCTTTTTTTTAATTTTAATTATTTCGACTGGAAAATTGGCTGTTGAATCTTTTTAAATTTCCTTATTTTGACCACTAGGTTAGGGTGCCTACTGTTCTGCGGTAGAGATTTCAAAATTATTCATTTTCAATGAAAAGTTTGTCGAAATTACTTTTCCACACATCGACAAGTTTAGTCGGATCAGCCTGCATTCATTTCTAATCAGTCCTATCCTCTGTTGTTAATGTTTTGTTAACGAGATTATCCGTTTGTACGGATGTCGTATGTCATTTGTCTTCCTATTTCGTCTATCTCCTAAATCTTCTGCGTTAGATACTCTTGCTTTTTTGTGAACAAGCATGTACTTTTGATTTTCGTGTTATTGTAGTGGTTTGTAACACTAGCAACCCAGTAAGTGGCTTTACTCAAATGATGCACAATGATGTTAGAAATAACTTCACCGTAACGAAACTTTCATTCAATGTATATTTCCTAATGTATTCATAATTATATTTTTTCACATTGTTTGGCGTCGAATTTTGGCTCCAAGCTTGAAACGCTGTATCTCCAAAACGAAGCGAAAACGGACCCATGTGTATAGGGTTTTAGTTCTTATTTTTGTGTAGCAAATAATCTACACCTTCCGCGTATACACACAGTTGATTCAAACCATTCAATAATACTACCTTCTTGTAACCTTAAACTTTTAAAGTCGCATATTCTAACGCAAAGTTAAACAGTAGCGGTGACAAGGCATCGCCTTGTTTTACTTCGTTGCGAATCTTGAAACTACCTGACATAATATCATGTATCCGTACTCTTCTTATTGGGTTGCTGAGACACATCGTCACTAGTTGATTTTTTATTCTGAATTCGTAATCGTATCAGTATACTGTATAACATTTCCCTTTTGATAGAATCATTTGCTTTCTTAAAATCAATTAATAGCTTTGAACCGGCCCATTGTATTCCCATTTCTTCTCCAAAAAATGTCTCAATAAGAAAATCTAGTTCAGTGTGAATCGATTTCTTCTACATCCACATTGGTGATCTCCAATTATTTCATCTACGTATACACTTAGGCGTGTTAACAGAACATTTAATACTTCGTAACATGTTGGATGTAACGAGGTAATTATTACAATCCAATTTATCACATTTTTTGTACATCATAACTTTTATTGAGGTCTTCCACTATCCATAGAGCACTTGTCAATGTATGTAGTTCCTTGATTAGTGCCATTCCTCTCGCTTTAATTAATTCGGCTCGAATATTGTTTATTCCTGCTTGTTTGAAATTTGTCAGTTTCTTTACCGACATTTCCATCTCGGTCACACTAGGTTCGGGAATTCATTTTTCTGCGGTATGGATGTCTAATTCCTCTGTTTCTTCCCTGTTGTGTACATTTAAATAGTTTGACGAAATAACGTTTCCACACATTGACAATTTTTTAGGCGGATCTCTTAATTGTTTCACGAACTGCCTCCCATGCCTTATTAATATGATCGTTATATTAGTCAAGTCAGATACTATATAGAAGTTATTTGAGCGTTCGAGTTGGTAATCTGCTTTTATGCTCGGATTATTTAATTGGTTTACTTCGAATTTCAGTTCTTTTTACCCCTTTTTTCTCTGTTCGAGATACATAACATTTTTCTTACTTTTGTGATCATTAATTCGTTGTCGGCATCACCTTCCGCTGCTCTGTACCACCTAACATCCATTATGTTGGTGTGAACGTGATCGATCTCGTTGAGAGTATTGCCGTCTGGAGATACCCATACGTATTTTCGTTTGTTTTTCTGTTCAAAGTACGTGCTGTTTGCCAGTAAGTTTTTTCTAGAAATAGCGAAATTTATCAGTTTTTCTACATTGTCGTTGATCTTTTCTTGAAGGTTGTATTTGCCTATAGTAGGCCTATTGGTTTCTTCCCTCCGTATATTTGCATTGAAATCACCCAACACAATTTTCAAATTTTACTTCGGCATTCGGAAATTTATATTTGCCGTTATCAGTAGCTAGCTCGGTAGGAGCAAGGGCGTTTAATAAAGTCGTGTTGTCCTATCGAGTACTTATCGTGACGTATGATAGTCTTTCGTTTACGAACTCTATATTCTGAACCGCATGAAGGATACTTTTCTTAATGAAGAATCCTGTTCCGAAATAGTGAGACTGTGGTCGCCCGTAGTAGAAAATGTACTTGCCCTGTGTGATGCTATCTTGACCCTCTCACCGAGCTTTTTGTATCACTAATATGTCTAGCTCGTACTTCTCTGTCTCGTGTACCGAAACCCGAAGAGCGCCCGTTTCGTATAATGTTCGTACGTTCCACGTTCCTATTCTAAGGTCTTCTTTATCCTGTTCTTGGAGCCCCCTGAAACAGTCCTCACCAGGAGATAAGAATGAGGAACTAGTATACCTCCAGAATACTTTGCCCCGAGAGTATCCATGACCCATCTGTTACTATTCCTTGACATTATTTAGCGGTGTAGTGTTGTCAGCTCTAAGGACTCGCAGTAAAGGTAGATATTTAAGATGTCGTCCTGTGTCCATCTCTGAACCATGCCGATTTACTTTGTCAGAGTGTTAATGGTGATGCTGCTTCCCCTCACTATGGTAGTTTAATCTCGCTTATCTTCCTCTAGCCTTTGTATATCCCTTTACTAACTACAAAGAAGCAGTACTGGTTTTGGTGCGCCTAGCAATATTTCAGGTATCGATCATATCTGGTCGACATTACCCTATCCTCCACCTGGGTAGACGCCTTGTGGAAGACCAGTAACTCCAACACGGAAGTTTATTTGTTCACCCTCTCAGAATCACACACCGCCTACTCTACGTTATTTGACTTGCATATACTCTAGACTTGCTAGGGAAGATTCCCAACTGCTTAGTCGTTATTAACATGAACTATTTTATTGTCTTTATTCGAACGTACATATACCGGAAATAATATTATACGATCCACGATCTGCTTTAGTTTTATATATATTGCTTTTGAAATTGTGAAATGGGTAATATTTGCAATGACTAAAAATTCGCAGTACAGCCTTGTAGTCCCCACAACGTGAAGCAAATGAAGTATTGTAGTACATAAATGAGGATTGGTGGGATAGTATTGCATTTTGGTGTAGATCATCAATATGGCCGCCATCTTGAAATACGCCTTATTGGATGGAGCTGAAAATTTTAAATGGCAAGTAGGTCGTGTGAAATATCAAACAATACGAGAATGTTCGCACAGTCATTACATGTGTCAGATATGACCTACCTCTTACGCTGTTGGGGTTATTTGTACTGAATACTTAAGGCCAATGATACTAACGAACTTAATCAACGTTTGCAAATTCAGGATTTTTTCACTATTTATAATGCCAAATGTAATAATTAATAAATACGTAGCCATTTTCCATCATTGCGCCTTTATGCATTACCATACTTTATTTTCTTTTCGGTTTGTGAGAAACAACATTGTGCTGCGGAGTACATTCACATATCAAGCGGCAAAATTTTGTTAGATAAAACTGCACATAATAAAATTATGTCTAGATATTAGAGCTGACGATACTACATCATAATATCATAACACTCTATATGGAGATGACAACACTGACATGTCATGAGAGACACACCTGAGATTTCGACATTATCACATTTTTTTTTCAGAATGAGGAAGCGCGGTAAAGCGTGAAGAAGCGGTCTGATAAAATGCTATAACTTTACTATTATTATTTTGCGATTGAATTATCAGGAATCGCTCGTGAGACGTGCCATTGCTATTCAAAAGTTGGATTATTTCATTACATAATACTTTCTAACCATTCTGTAATAATATTGAACTCCGAGGGAATCTTTAGGAATTATGTTACACAAACAATGTCCAATTATGCTGCCCACAACACTTCGGATCGGATCCCTAACATGAAAATTTATTTATTTATTCACGACCTTCAGACAAGAAACTTAATTTGATAACTGACTCACCTAAATATAATAAAATAATATTTAAAATATGTATACAAAGATTCACAAACTGTATTTATAACAAGGAACATTAAGTACTAATTATATGATTTATAATTTTAAATAATTCCCTAATGCAGTTAAATACAAGCCAATATGAAATAAACTGTCCACAAAATTACTTAATATTTACCTTTGCAAATACCAGTCTGTAACTTTGTGTAGGTAGAGATGCTCTGAGAAGCTCATATTATAAGTATACCCAAAGTTTCCTATAAATGTAGTTGAGCATTGCAATGCCAACTGTAAATTATACTAATATATTCTACCTTATCTGAAATTGAAATATGACAAATCACTATATATAATTAACATTTTATTGCCTTCAAATATCTTCATAAACGCTCGAAAAGTAAACATAACTATTAGAGTCAATGTAGCCAGGTCAACTGCGATGAAACCATTTAGTATATTATTTGTGAAAATTTTACGTTCTTAAGATTATACTGCTGTCATATATTAAAAACGAAACCTACTACATAATAGAATACTCATAAATTACCAAAATAGCATTTCAATCACGTAAGCCTTTGGATAGAGGTTCTATTTGATAAAATGAAATAAAATAAAAAATATCAGCCTACAATCATCATTATCGTCATCAATCATTAAAAATCTTAATTACCTAATAATAAGACAATATTAAATATTATCTGTCAACATGTCCATTTGGCAGATCCATTACAATAGCCAGCTAATAAAAGTAACCTAGTAGCATAAGGACATATTAAATATAATCACAGTACTGCAAATGTATATTTTTTAAAGTAGATAAACTGAAGAATAACCCACAAGTATGAGATTAAAAGATGCAATGGAATAAAATGCGTAAAATTGTGTTTTATCCAAAATGCATTGAGTTCTTTTTAATATATATCCATACATATGATAATAAAATAAATTATCTTGGAATGTACTACTGACACTTTTGTAATCTGGAAAATAAGTCATATCAAAATAAGCCACAAAAATAGTTATGAGTTCAAACTCCGATATTAAGAATGTAAAATAAGACTTACATACTTCAGGAATAACGCAATATCAATGGAGCAACATGAATTATTCAACTGTAAGTGGTAATAGGGTCACTTGAAATCACTTTGTGAGGAGTTACAGTACTTTTCTCGTACCTGGCTGATCGCAAGGAGTCCATTTTCCAGGGTTGTATGATACGCTGTGTCGCCGTCTTTGTACGTAATTTGTAAAAGGCATTAAGCATCTTTTTTTCATTCCATTTGTTAAAGGCTATGAGCATAATACATATCCTCTATTTATAAAAGACCACGAAAACATTTTTCCAACCCGTATTAAATATAGCACCTTTTTTGCAACCCTTATGGTATCCGACACTATGAAAGGCTACGGGACCTTTTTTCATCCCCTATTTAAGATAGCAAAACCCACACATTTTATAAAAGGCTACCACCACTATTTAACATAGTAGAGAATACATAGGGAACGTGTTTGCAACACAGAAGCTATGGTCCATCATCTATTTATAAAGGACTACGGTACCTTTCCTTATTCCCTTATTCAACATAGCAGAGATTATAACAGAAATTTTAAGTTAGTTTCTATACCACATCCTATAACCTAGACAAAGGTCAAATATATCTCGTAAACGGCTAGACATATTACAATTCTGTTTTCACCATCATAATCTACCTAAATCCAAAGTTTGGCGTCGATCGGACGAAAATTAAACACTTTGGACCTTTTAAGGCATGATTTCGTAAGATGTTGTATTGTGAAAATAACCATGACCTCATGGGGCAACCCGTTTCTGATCATGTCCTACTTTCACTCTTCAATACTGCATTCTGATTGTTTTGTGAAATCTATAAAAAGCCGAGCGTTTGGGCGGTACACTGTCAGTTGCCTGCTGGCATCCGAAGAGTGAAGATCGTCGTAGAAGTGTCCAGTGCCCAGTCTAGAAGGAAGATCGTCGTGAGATTGAACAGCGGAGTAGGATGTTCGTCGTGGAAGTGTCCAGTGGAGAAGGAAGATCATCGTTTAATAGTGTATAGCACAGTGTCGTCGGTATGGGAGAAGAAATATCGTCGTGGATAGTGTAGTGTCCAGTGGAGAAGGAAGAACATCGTGGAATAGTGTAGTGCGCTGTGTCGTCGCCCCGGGAGAAGAAAGGTCGTCGTGAATAGTGTATCGTGCAGTGTTGTCGACAGTCGTAGAATGAATTTTGCTGTGTCCAGTGGAGCATATTGTTTGTTGAGTTGTGTTAAATGATATATAGTTTAAAATATTTATTACAATAATTTTAATTTATTAAAGCTCAAACATATTCCAGTCTATGTAAAGTAATAGTAGTGACTTATAAATTTAAAAATGGATCAATTTGATATTTTTAATAAAATTGATGCTCTATGCATGGAAGTGTTAAATGACATACAAACAGGTGGAGCGCGTAGTACTTCAAAGATAAAAATTATAAGTGAAAAACCTAAAATATATAAAGACAATCAAAAAGGAATGTAGACTAATAGAAGTAAAAATTAATAATCCTCCAGAAAATGAGAATCCTTTATCATGAGTTATGGAAGATTTTGAAAGGTTATTAGCCCACTTCAGGCAAGATAATGATAATAATGATCAAGTGGGGCTCACTTTTAGAAATGAGAGCGAACCCCATAGATCATTTTCGTTATCGTTTCGACGGGCACAAAATATGTATGTTGAAAACGTTTTACTTACTATGGAAAAAGTGGTCCAATCTAGCACATCATTTTTGAATCAAGAACGATTCATGGTTAATTTTCATCATGTGGAGAAGCCTAAACGTGAAGGTCGATTGAAACACAGTGTATCCGATATTGAAGAATATGTCAAATCAAATAATGGTATAGTAGTATTAAAAATAGCGATACTCGCTGTCTCGCCCATGCGCTTGTAGTAACTATTAGGTTGATCTATATTATAAATAATAATAGAGAACGACATATATATTATAATCCATGGAAAAAATATGAATACGGGCACCACTGGCGGTAGAATTGAAGATTTTCACCAATTTCGAAGTGTGATAACTGATTATAAAATAACTGTTTATGGTGATTTGTCGGGCAAATTAATTCTATATAAAGGAGTTAGTAGTGGTGAAGCCCCTGTTAATTTAATATTAAAAACAATCATTATAATGTAATTACAAGCCTGACGGCAGCATTACCAACCGTTCATTACTGGGAGAAATACCTAAGTAATTATCTAAACTCACACCAACAAGATTTTAATTGCCAGGCTGGTTGTTCACTGTGTAGGAGTAGTCCTCCATGTTTTGATGTGAAATACTTAATAAAATGTAATGACTAATAGATCATTTTATGGTAGTGTGAGTTTCAATAATCATAAGGGTATGGTATGTAAAACTAGAAAACAATGTAATTTATGTTTAAAGGTGTATATATTAACAAAGGATCGTAACCCTCATATATACGGGGAAATATATTGTGTAAACTGCCGTACTATGATGCCACACATCCATTTATGTTTCATGGGGAGGGAAAAAGTGCATGATGTGTCAGGAAAAAAGCTATGGTTGTATTTTACTATACTGAGAGTCGCCAGGATGATGGATGGGGTAAATAATGTGTATGGACACGTACCTAATCTATTAATAGCACAACATCTGTGTTATAAATTTATTTGTATAAATATAAATTTAAGTTGTTCTGTGTGCGGTGTAAGAGAACACGTCTTCAAGTGTGAAGATTGTGTTATACAGTTTTTTTAATTATCTTGCTGAGAAGCGATCTTCTATTAATAACATTACATGTGTTGGGCATAACGCCCGAGGGTACGTTGCCCATTTTGTTTCAAGAAGTATGACAAATAATAAACAGTGATGCCCCGATATTATTATGAGAGGTTGTCAGCTTCTAAGCATTCTAAAATTTACGTTTTATCGATTCACTTAACTTCTTACCTACGGTATTGGGCAAATTGCCTCAAGCGTTTGATCTCCACTTCAACTAAGGGTTATTTCCCGCACTTTTTTAACACCACAGGTAATCAGAATTGTTCCGGTCCGCTCCCTGCTAAGACATTCTATGGGGTAGATAATATGTATAAAGAAGAACGTGGTAAGTTAATGAAGTGGTGTAAACAATTGGGGGGAATTATACGTTTAATTTCCAGGAGGAATTAATTAAATACTGTCGTCAAGATGTAAATATATTAAGAATGGCTCGTTTACGTTTTATGTAACAGTTTGAGACAAAGGTAGCCTCCCCCATCCTGGAAGCAATTAGTGTAGCCAGCGCTTGCAATTTAGTGTTTAGGCGTGATTATTTGAGATCGGAGACCATTTTTAATAAACCGACAAAGGTATATCGATGGAGTGAAGTTAAGTCGGTCGAAGCGATTCAATGACCAGGGTGGGAAGAAAATAAAAGGGGGATAAAAATAGAGCACGCGGGTAATGGAAAACAAAATGTAGTGGGAGGTAATTCTAAGTTGTATGCCAATTTTAATGATACGGTGAACGGAAAGGAACATGTTTGGGAATATGGAGGCTGTTTTTATCACGGTTGTCGTAACTTACCGGATGAACCACTCCACAATAACCCTTTCTCTACTATGAATGTAAAATATGAAAGTGCAGTTGCTAAAATAAAAAGAATAGAACAATTAGGTTATGTTGTGCTCACCATGTGCGGGTGTCAATGGAAAACACAAATGAAAAATAATGAAAATATATCGAGGTATGTTAAAAACCACCCCACATTCAGAAAAGAATCAATGAATCAGCTTAATGTTTTGTGTGGAAGGAGGACAAACGCGGTGAAATTACATTATAAAATGGAAAGGGCGGAGGAAATTAGATATTTGGACGTATGATCCCTGTTACCTTTCTGCAATAAGGTTAAATTATATCCTGTCTGGCATGCTACAAATATTTATGTAGGAATAGAGTGTCCGCATATCGCCCAGATTGAGTGAATAGTAAAACGTACTATTCTTCCTCCAACCGATTAGTATCTTACCATATCTCTCTGGGGGTAAGTTACTATTCCCTCTGTGCAGGGCATGCTCGGATTCATAAAATCAGGGTAATTGTAAACATAATGATAAGGAGCGTGCCATTACCGGTACTTGGGTAGTAGATAAGGTTCAAAAGACTACTGAAAAAATATAGAAGTTGCTAGAAATGCATGAGGCGTGGCATTTTAAGGTTGAACAGTATAATTCTGTTAAGAAAGAAGGTGGTCTGTTTACAGAGTATATTAATAAGTTCCTAAAAACAAAAACATAGCCTAGCGGCTTACCTGCGTAGTGCACGAACGGTGAAAGGAAACAGGAATGTATAAGGAGCTATTATAATAAAGAAAGTATTAAGTTGGATCCGGAGAAAATATTTCTAAATAATGGTCCTTAGAGTTTAGCTAAATTAGCACTAAAAGGTCTTTGGGGTAAATTCGGTCAGAAAGAAAATTATAGTTAAACATCAATAATATCTGATCCCGGGGAAATATTTTAATAAGTTATCCGATCGAAATATTGAAGTGCACGAAGATATTCAAATTAACGAGCACACATTTATTTTAAATTTGCAGTATCTCGATAGCGCGAGTGTACCACACACAAATACAAATGTTATAATAGCTGCTTATTCTACTGCCCACGCTCATCTGGAACTCTATAATTATTTGGATAAATTACATAAATATGTGCTATACTATGATACTGATAGTATAATTTATGTGGATACTCCAGACGGACCAAAGTTAGAACCAGGTGATATGCTTGGAGAACTTACTAACGAGTTAGAAGCATACAGTGTTGAGGAGTTTATTACTGAGTTCTGTTCCGGAGGCCCAAATAACTATGGATTTTAAGTATACGACCATGATAATGGGGACAATTAATATGTGTGTAATGATCGAGGAATAACACTCAATTATGAAAATTCTAAAAAAAATTGCAGAAAATAAAAGAAATGAAACTTAACAACACTCCACCTGTTCGTATGTTTAACGAAATAAATATTAATCGCACGAAAGATCATAATATTGTGTCAGTTGGTGTACACGAAAAGAAAAAGATTCCCTGATAATTAAGATATGGTTCCATACGCTTTTTATAAATTCAACGAATAGAATAAATAAGTTATTATGATAGTATATCTATTTTCCATGAACAGAGAAGAAATAATGGATAATCGAATTATAAATAATTATTATTATTTTAATGAAATTAAAGTATGTGTCGGTCTTGTATATGATGATACTAACTTTAATATTTAATATATTTTAACAAGTATTTTTACTATAATAGGAGCAAAAAGATGATTAATAAGGAGAATACACACTTACTAAGATTCTTAGCAAAGGTAAAACCTAAAGCACGCCAAGCGATATTACAAAATATCTTCATAAAACTCGTAAAGTAAACATATCAATAAGGGTAAAAGTAGTCAGGCCAACTGCGATAAAACACTTTAGTTGATACTTGGTAAAACAAAACGTTCTTGACGTTCAATCTAATGCAAAATCTTTATAAAAAAGCTATTGCTAATAAAAACTGGTGTGAACTGCAATTAAACTTCGAAAACAGTATTTAAGTAATATATGAATCATTAAAAAATACTAGAAAGTTCTAATTTTGAATATGAATACCAAAAGCTGCAAAACATTTTGCATTATAAGTGGAATATGTTAAATAATACCAGATGGTAATTTGCTGTACTGGCACAGACGGATAATAAAATTTAGAGTGCAGGTGTGTAGCTCACAGAAAATATTTACTAATAAAAAATACTTGAACGTCTACAGCTTATTTGGTGCTAGGGTGAAATTTGGTAGGCAACAAACAATAAAACATATAATATGAACAAAAGCAACCAATATTATTTAACTATTAGGCACACCCCTAAAAATCCTGACTTGAACACGAGGCATTATATGTTATCTATACGAAAAAGAAACATTGTAGCTAGGTTACACCTACACTAGTCTAAGTCAATCTGCCATTATAGCATTACTGTAAATGTTATCATCACTATAAAAAAAACATACAATAATAATTTCTGTTGAAAATGTTAGGCCATTTTATATCAAATTATGTAGCTCTTATTATCTAAAGAATATGATATCCAAATTGGTTTCCTCATAATTTAAACACTTCTTAACCAAAAATAAACTGACCAAAATCATTGTAATCAGAATGTTGATATTACGCAAATTTTAATTAATTTCCAGATACAAGTGACATAGCATAGAGCCATGAGGTACGATTGAAAATTTACTGATAACTTATAGCAATTGACCTTTAACTTCAATAAACCTTCCTTCCCCACCAACTTCACGGTTACACAAAGTAAAATCGGCTGGAGATCCACAGAGAATTTACTCCTACATGAATAAAGTCAAGAAGCTACAAATTCGCAATACATCAGTTTCAAATACGCCTAGCCTGAATCATTAGAAAACTACTTGAGTAAATTATCAGTATAATTCAACAGTCTGCTCTAAATAAACAACTGCAATTCCCCTTAAACAAATTCTATCCGCAAATTCGTCGGCAAAGTAGGCCTAGTTTACTTGCAACCTGTACTTCAGTCTTGATATCGTTTGCCATTCTATTATTTTATGGCTATTTGGTGTAGGGTTTTTATGCTTTTCACTATATGAGTTCATTACGGTACTTGGTATACTGCCATTACATTCGTGATTTATTGTAATACCCATTTTCTTCTATGTAATAACAATTACGGCAATTTGTACCCACAAAACAAGCTTTTTAGAAACACCGAAATAAAAAGAATGACAAATGTCAATATTGACTTTTAATGTACATATGATTTGTTTGGTAGAATTATTTTATTAAGTTTCTTTAACAAGCCAAGCAAAAAGAATAACAAGTCTTTCCCTCTTTCTCACACACACATGTACCCAAACTTATGCACAAATTTAGGAAAGCACTAATAAATTAATCGTAACATACACATTATTTTGAAGTAACAATTTGTCGGGCCTCATGGTAAGGTACTTTCGCACTCACACCATTAATAGTATTTTCTAAATGACCAACAAATTAAGAATAATACTGTAAACATAAAATGCGACCTATCTAATACTTATTAGCATTTATTCTTTAAACTGTAACGAATTTTAAAGCTAATTTTTCTAACATAAATATTTGAAGCTCGTAACTTAAGAAGCCTTAGTCCATAATTTCAAATTTCTCATCATTAACATATATCTGCAAGTTAAGATTTAGTTAATTAGATAAATATTCGTAAGTATTACCTAGTCTAGTTATAAGTTATCATTTATATTTATGCATATTTTTAAAATGGGCCTGTTTACCAAGAGCTCTTAAAACAATCTGAATTTGATTTATTGAAAGTTTAAAGATCTTTAGGTACTTTAGGCTCAACATGAATAACAAAGGGAGAATTGATAGAATTGTTTAAGTGGAACGAAATAGGAGCATCCGGTGAATACCCAAGTACACAGTATTTGTCCACCACAAAACCACATGCAACAAGCCAGGACCGAACCAGGCACTCCACGCACTAGAGATAAGAGCACCGAGCCAGCCCAGCACGAAAATAATCTGTAGCTGTTTTCTTTCCTCTTGGCATATTAAGTTTCGGTGTTACTTCATCAGTAGATGAATGATGCTCTGCACTATCGAATCTTTCTAGTTTAATTGGCGAATGTCGTTATGAAAGAAGCATTAACATATTTTAAGGCTCATTATATTTCAAACACTAGTAATCTGCAAAATTATGAAACCAAGTCTTTATTCGTTTGCACCGGGGATATTCACATTGACTCTAACCGATGAAAATTCTGTAACCCTCAAGAACAATTTGATAGTTGCCTTTCGGTAATTATGCTTTTCTCTGAACCAGTTTTCGAATAACGATCCAATACAATACACACTGATAAAGGTACATTCTTTTATATCATAATTTGGTTATAATTTATAGTCTTCGCAAGACAGAACGTTTAGATAAATATCTTCTTTCACAGGAAATCTATTATTGTTTCTAACGTGTTGTCGCGATAATCACACTCACTTTTTTTAAAAATTTAGCTGAACAAAGAAACTTATTGAAGTCTAACAATGGAATGAAGTCTATATCATTGTGACATCTACAACCTTCGATAGTAAACTTCAAAAATTATATAAATCTAACCAAGAATTCGAAATTCGTGGGTGGGGTTTGAAACAACTGGAGAAATCCTCTCTGTACGTCGTTATTCGTAACTGTCAGTAAATTCAAGAGTGGAAAATATAAGGTGGCATTTGACTCCGTGTCCAGGGAGTGTAATTTTGAAGGTTGCCCTATGTGCCTGTCGGATATGTCCTTGCATATTTTTGAATAAGAAATGATTGTTTGAACCGAAACTGAGGGAGCCGTTTTAGCGGATGCCCCGCCTTTATTGCACTAGCTCCAAATTTTAACGCCCTCTAACGGGAAATCAAAGCCTTGCACGGTCGAATTACTTTGCCATAACAAGTCTTATAAAAAAATGTTCGAACAAAAATACTTTCCTCTTCAGATTAGATTCAATTTCGTTAATTGATAATAATGGTTACTTCATTTCAAAAAAGTTTTATATCATTCATCATGGTATTAGAAAGTTTTTCTTTAGATAGCACGAAAGAAATAAGATTTCAGGGAAGTGTCTATACGTAACTTTAAATTTCAAGCTTCAGTATACACTCTGACAAAAATTCAAGAAATGGTACACTATTTCTTTGCCAATAGTAATGATGGTGCTACCACAAAGATAAATGACTATGTTTCCAGAAGATGACATTTAAGAAAATAGTAAACTATAGTCTACTAAACTTTATGCAATAGTATGTAATATATACATGTAACAAGATTTTATTCATCTGTAAATTTCTCGCGTATAAGTGATATATATTACCCTTGAAAAATTACTAGCGTCACCCTTGTCCACAAATGTATGAATATGGTCTACATCTTCCTTGTCTTTTAGTGGTGGGAGAAAGTTGAAACACTCGCGTAAACGAAAACAAATACAGTGTATGACGTTCGAAAAAGCTAGATAAACTCTGAGCGAATCAAAACGGAAACGTTCAATCAAATCAACGTTTATTCTTTTCTGCAAAGATCATGACGTATGTCAAATGAAATCTACCCATCGTATAAAAATAAATGTAAAGAAAACTAAAATAAGATGTACTATTTTAAATATCTAATACATAAAACTTCATACTGACAAGGAACAGAACCATTTTGGATTCTCCATATTTTCTTCAAGTGACATCAAATTCCTCTTCAATTTTCTCAGGAATTTAATGATCCAATTTATTTACCATATCTTTAACCAGACACATGTTATTACTAGTTAGTTTTAAAAAGTTTTAATTTCATTGTACTGTAACAATGGGCTAAAATGACACAATAACATTTCATTGTGCCCATCATTGCCTTATATTAACTCTAGATACCCCGAAAGTCATATTATTACATATATTGTAGTGGTAAAACTCGTAGGTGTAATACACCGAAAAGACGTGGTCAAAGTTCGCAACTCATGTGGACACAGCAACTATGGCTTTGAGAACGATATTTAAAAGCCATACGAAAAGCACAGGAAGTAATTTATTAGAATGTGGACTCACTAGTGTCTCCTTCAAACACAAATGGCCCCGATACAAGCTCCAAATGAAACATAAATTGAGTGCGGATGATCCACATCGGAGCTTCTTTTCACCTTATAACTATATACTGTGAAAGTTTCATTGAAATTTGAATGTGTCAATTAGGGCATGTTCCTTGTTAGTTAGCCTAAAGTAAGTAAAATCTCTTTAACGCCACACTCAAACCATATCTTTGAAACAACTCAGATGAGAAGAAACCGGAACAAGAGCATCACAAGAAACAAAGCCAATACTCTCTATTCAGTTATCGGAATATAACCATATAATAATCATATATAAATAACCATATAATCGGAATATTTGATATATATATATATACAGGGTGGTAAGGTTACGGACCGACAAACTTCAGGAGGTGATAGTACAGTGAAAAATAAAGAAAAAAAGTCCAGACAACAGGGGGGAAATTCCGAGGCGTTACGGAGCTACAGCCAGCCGAAAGCGTGGGAAAATGAACTTCAGAGCGGATTATTGCGAAGACGAGAAATCGGAGAGTAGGCGGTTGAGAGTAAATTAGAGGAAGTCACACCCGGGCTATCCAAAAATGCATATTGGAAAATCCTACAAGTAGGGCGCAAGGGATTCCCCAAAGGAAGTAAGGGATTCCCAGAAAGTCTTCCAAGTAAAGATGGGTCGAAAGGACCACAAATGGGATGAGTTGTCAACAGGTAACAATAATTCATTGCTGGCACATCGATATCTCAACGAGAATTAATGTTATTACCATTTTTATAAAATAATGCGTGGTTGCATATTGGACAGGGGTTATAATTAAAGACAGTCAATGAGCGTTTGGCTTATTTATTAGCAATGAGAGAGGCTAGGAGAATCCAGTCTGATAGTGGTGAGTACGCATATCAACAGCTGCAGTGTAGTAAAAAAAGACGTCCTCGCTGGTCTAGTGGTCAGTGCTATCAGGCGTCCGTGATGTCACAGCAGTCTTACATGAAACCCGCCTGGAAAAGAATCAGGTGTATGATTAAAGCGTAACAGCATGCAAAGGATGGACGGACAGTTAATGAAGAGGCACGTTAAGCTGGTTAGTGGAAAGAACGCAATGTAATACAGCAGCTAACGAAGGATGACCTGGAAGAGAGAAAACAAACACGCCAGTGTACGACACATCAGGTGTCAACCGATGCAAAGCAAAAAGTAAGTTTTCCATACGATGTCACAAGCTTAAATAGTTCAATATGTCTATTTCTACACAAGAAAAAATGCGTTAACGGGCATGACGAATTCTAGCTGCGTCGTAAACATCCAGGAGTACCTTTGTGGCTGGAGTTTTGGCCATAGCCGTCCGCAGCAATGGGAGAATGTAGTGAGTGTATGTAGCAATGTGTAGTTCAATATGTTGTTGGAAGAAACACTTGGCAATATCATACAAAAAAAAGTTAGGGGTGTTGGAATTCATTAACGATCACAGTGACTCGAACTGACCGAGAGGTTAGTGTGTGTACTTCGTATCCCGGTCACGAGTTCAACTTCCGTCCGGGTCTCATGAAAGCAGTAGTTAGGAGCCAACTTGACCACATATTGTAGGTCTCGTCCTTAAATGCGCACCAGCTCGTTTATAACTCATATAACAATTCAATCAAGCACGAGACCCCAGGAGTGAATTGTATTTGGTCTGCTTCGCGTTGGAGCGTAGTTCAGGACCTACACAGAAATGTGGATGGGTATAGGCAATTCTAGTACATAAACTACGATACCTCAATCAATCTAATGCATAATCAGGGGATAGGAAGGTAGCGACCACAGTTTTTAATTACGGCTAGGTGATGAGACTATGATTTGGCATTGACACTCCATCACATACAAATAACGTCCTAATGACAAATTCTGCATTTTCAACTATAATCTGACCCTTTTCGTTTACACTCGTGCAACCGACAGAGTTGCTATCGCAGTAAAATCCGCTCTCTTGACCAAAACACCACTGGTGGGCGACACAGGCTAACGAGCGTCAATACTCATACACTGTAGAATACACAATACAGCGTTTGTACAAACTAGCACGCAAAACACCCAAAGTCCCATAGTCTAGTTCAAAATCAGAGTTGCTAGAATGTACAAATACTTTTTTTCGGGTGTTCTACTATAGGTTCATTGTGCAATGCAATAGGTACATGTTCGGACGTTCCCTCTCAGCTCGGATTCATTATTCTCTTGCACGCATTTTGTTTGCTTGTGTAGAATAGACAGATTGAACTATTTAAGGTTGTGACATCGTATGGAAAATTTACTTTTTGCTTTGCATCGGTTTACACATGATTTCTAGTACACAGGCGTGTTTGTTTTCTCTCTTTCATGTCATTCTTCTTTGGCTGCTCTATTACATCGCGTTCTTTCTACTAACCAGCCTAACGTGCCTCTTCATTAACTAATACTGTCCGTCCATCCTTTGCATGCTGTTACGCTTTAATCATACACCTGATTCTTTTCCAGGCGGGTTTCATGTAAGACTGCTGTGACATCACGGACGCCTGATAGCACTGACCACTAGACCAGCGAGGACGTCTTTTTTTACTACACTGCAGCTGTTGATATGCGTACTCACCACTATCAGACTGGATTCTCCTAGCCTCTCTCATTGCTAATAAATAAGCCAAACGCTCATTGACTGTCTTTAATTATAACCCCTGTCCAATATGCAACCACGCATTATTTTATAAAAATGGTAATAACATTAATTCTCGTTGAGATATCGATGTGCCAGCAATGAATTACTGTTACCTGTTGACAACTCATCCCATTTGTGGTCCTTTCGACCCATCTTTACTTGGAAGACTTTCTGGGAATCCCTTACTTCCTTTGGGGAATCCCTTGCGCCCTGCTTGTAGGATTTTCCAATATGCATTTTTGGATAGCCCGGGTGTGACTTTCTCTAATTTACTCTCAACCGCCTACTCTCCGATTTCTCGTCTTCGCAATAATCCGCTCTGAAGTTCATTTTCCCACGCTTTCGGCTGGCTGTAGCTCCGTAACGCCTCGGAATTTCCCCCCTGTTGTCTGGACTTTTTTTCTTTATTTTTCACTGTACTATAACCTCCCGAAGCTTGTCGGTCCGTAACCTTAACACCCTGTGTATATATATATATATATATATATATATATATATATATATATATATA